>CCAG010008638.1:0-31414 GCA_001077435.1 Glossina morsitans morsitans | reverse complement strand
GCATGTATTCGTATCAAATTATATTTATTATTATTAAAAAAAGTTGCTAAAAAAATATTTGTTATTCATAAAAAAAACTACCGATTTTCATTCATTCATTCAGTCAGTCATTAACTTGTAGCGCAGATTCTCAACTGTTTTGTAAATTTTGTTTTTGGCTTTGAATTGTTATTCTAAGTCAGATTGCGAGCAAAAAATATTGATCGATATCTGTCTCTGATATCCACAATGTAGCATATAACGAATAGTAAAATGAATTTATTTATTACCCGAATATATAAGAAATTATTCGCTCATCTTCCCCCCGAACAAGCTTTGGCCCGATATCTTCACTAATGACTTTGAAGCCGAGTGTCCTTCAACTGATTTCTTTCGATCTTTCTCTCTCTCTCTCTCTCTCTTTCTGTCGTCTCTTTCTATTGTAGTCTTTAAAGTCTTTTAAACAATAAAGCACAGGTTTTGCAAAGGTCTTGAGGATTATGTGACGGTTGCATCTTCGAATATTACTTACAACCATAATTGGATTTTTCACTTCCCGACAACATTCTCCCGGTTTAACGTACGGAATACCCTAAGTTTTGAAATTTCTTAGTTAAATTTCGTGCTTAATAATCCGACGAATTGATGTACTTCGCCATTCTTCGTATTCCAAATTTTGGGAGGAATATAGAGAAAGTGATTTAGAGCAGATTAGTAGTCTTGAGTACTAAAGGGCTCTTTAATTTTGTACCATTGGCCAATTTTTTGTGAAGGAATTTTCATTTTCAAAACTTGTACTTCGGAATTTGTTTTTTTTTTTTTGATTAACGAATAAGTCCGTTGGCTTATAAAGACGTTAAGAATCCCCGAATCAATGACCCACTCAGCTAAATAGCAAAGTAGCGCATGATATATTTAAAAAAAAAAAATATTAATAATAATAATAATAATAATAATAATAAAGCGAATCAATTATGAATTGCGTGTTTTGTCAGTCATTGTCATGATTACACGCTTTATGAATACGAAATCAAATCATTATCAATGAACCTCCACCACCGCAACAGTTCTTTAAATAATTCAACCGTTTGTGAAATATGGAAATAATCGGACCGTTAAGTAATATATCATATATCCTCGATCACTGTCCAGGGTAAATGAGCGGCAATACTTTTTTATATCAAGCAAAAAAAAAAGGGGATGCATTGATTTTGTCAAAACGTTTGCAACAGACACAATGCAACAGTAGGTATTCTCGATCGATTTAAGCATGTCGCTCTATCCGTCTCGGTCGCAAAAATGAAGGTGTCGCCGTCAAATTTGACAAAAGAACAAGAAAATGCCGCAGACTGATTAATAAAAATCAGCCATGCCCTCCTTTAGTGTTTTTCTTCTCTCTCTGGTCTTTTTTAGGAAAACGTTTATAGGCACAAGAGATTCGGTTACGGCCGAATGCAATTTTCTTCTGGTTTTAAGCTCAATTTCTTAATTTGTCGGGAAATTGGGAACCTAGACTCAAATAATGTTTTTCAAGTTTCATGATGTCGCTTATGAACATAACCTATCCGTATGATCTGAAGGTCACCTATAGTGCAGCTCTGCTATGTATGAGATATGAGAAGACTGCTTTTATTTCGCAGTATTTTTTGCGAAACCTAGAGAGAAGAGCACAGAGGTATGCCGACAAGACAACTCATTTTTTGAAGGTCCACTTTTGGGTATCGTAAGAAGAATAGATAGGCCGTCGATTGAAACAAGCAGTAATGAAAAAGAACAACTCTTGCTAAATACGGCTGACGGATGGCGGTTACCACATTCGTATCCAGGGGTAATCTCTCATGTTTTCGGAACTGATTCTGCTATATTAGGTCCACAGTGATTATGGTGTCAAAAAAACCATTTTATCGCTAACTCATTTACGAAACTGAACTAAAAAAAAAAAAAAGCTGAAGGGGAGTTTAAAAATGTTTTCTTCAGATTCCATTCGTGGGAGACTTGTTGAGAAGAAGTTTTAACACATTTCGTGAACTATGCGAAAATAATCGTCATAATTTGTTATTGTTGTTATAGTCAACATATCTTTACATTAGTAGTTATATCTCGACGCTATCGAGAAGGTTACTCATATCTTTTAAATGTCAATTATTTTGAAGTGGTGGAAAAAATAAGAGCAAGAAAGAGGAAGTAGGAGAAGAGGAATAACTTGTCGTCACCCTTCGAAAATATTCAATGTCGACTAAAATGTGTAAACATTACTGAGTGACTCGCGGAGACGGCAAAGACAACAATGACAACAACGTGGAGCAGTTGTGAAACACAACGATGGTGAACAGAAAAGTACCTGGACATACTAAAAAAAATGCCACGCTTTACTCAAAAAGAAAAGCCAGATGAACTCTATTGTAACCGACCTAAGCCGAATCTCTTCATGTCTAACGTTGACTTATTGGTTTGCTTGCTTCTCAGTTGCACAACTATAATCTAAATATATTTATGCACGACATATATAACGCACAATATGCCGATATGAATAACATATAAGTTATCGTAATACGTCACGCATCGTTGATATCTGCAAGATTCCCTCTGGAGCGATGCTTCTGTAAGTATTTGCACAGCTTCGAGCATAGCCGTTCACAGTTGTCCCAGTTAAGTAGATACTAAAGAGAATGTTGAGCGCGTCACATTACAAGGCATGAGATTTGTGGCTTACAGTCAACTACTTAAGATATTAGTACGCTTAAGGTACGAGTTTTCGTACATGGAGCGTCGTTCACAGCTTTTAACCAAACTTGATGCGTGAATTGCGGCAGTTGAAGGGGCAATAGGTGGAGACCAATACTAGTGGAAATGGAAAGTAGAAACTTTCATAAAGTACACAATACTCGAGAGCAGAGTGCTATATAGCACATCACCAAATAAGTTTCCTATCTGACCCATATATGACATCACTGTTGACACACCCATATAATTTCTGGATAGTACTGATGTTCAAACCAAATGTGTCAAAATTTCATGACAATTGGTTTACAAATTACAGTTACTTTAATGCATTTATAATTTTCAAAACAATGGAAAAATCTGATTTTCATCCATTGATTGATTGATTGATTGATTAAAAGGTGCTTTTTGATGAGGAAAAATACGCTTACAACAAGCGTTGGCTTGAAAGCTTGGCTTATGGCGACTCTCACCCGTCGAAAAAATAAACTTGTGTGTGGTTTGCCAACGATGCCGAACGCTTCCGTCGTCCGAACTAGAAAAAATCGTTTTCTTTCAGAAAACACAAAAAAAGTGCACAAAATCGTTTTAAACGACCGAAAACTGACGTGGTGTAAGATAGCTGACACCTGTCAGAGACGTCAGAAGGCAGTATATTTACTATTATGCATGAACATTTCCGCGTGGAAGAGCTCTCTGTTCGAAGTGTATGCTGCCTTTGCTGCCTTTTAACAACAACACGTTTATGACTCAGATCGTCGCATGACGTTGTTTCGACAAAATAAAAGAGACTTTTACGCGATATTTGACAATGGACAAATGGACTCATCATTAGTCAGCCGAGTGGACAGCAAACGGCGAATGCCCTGTACCGTACACCGTGTGTGCGTTTGGTTGTGGTTTGTGCGAAAGGCAATATAGGGGATAATGTGCTCTACTGACCTCGATTTAGCTGACTTATATATCGAATCTAGAGAGAGAAAGAGAAGGAAGTGTTTAAGAACAAGCTCCTTATTGGATGAAATATTCGATGGCATAATGGATGAATGCAATAAAAAAACCGAATACAAAAAAGTCTGGAGTGATTTATTATTTATCTGTATAATGTGAACCATTTATTTATCTGTATATTGTGAACCATTCCAAGTTCATTGCCTTCTTGAAAGTTACTTTGTTGCAGTATATAAATTGCACTTTCTTCCGGCTTTTTGCTTGAACTCTGATAATTGCATGTAGTCGTGTCATAGTGTCCGTGCTTCGTTTGCTTGCATGTATCCTAGTGATCTGTGTTGCCCTAGTTGGCTGTAATCGAGTATGTCTTGCTGTTTGTGCAAGAAGTTGCTCAAAAAGACACAACTAACTGTCTCCTGCGCGTAATGTGACGAACGTTATCATACGCATTGTACCAAGATTTGACAAAAGGAGTATGCAATATTAATTAGGGATTCGGTGCTCGCCTTGCGCTGCTCGGATTGTGTAAAGAGTTCGCCGGAGACATTCCTATCTCAGCAGCCTCAACAGGCCGTCAATCAAATCACACGGAACTTCAATACAAGCTTTCAAAAGAAGTTTAACTCACGCATTAACGACATACACGTAGTCATGAAAGTGATGGAGGACGGATTAGCAAAAAAAAAAACTGAACTTTGGAAATAGTGCAGGATCTACTTTACCGATATTATAATCATACGGTGCACGGAATTAAAATCACGCATTGATGGTGAGATACGTTCTCGAATTTATATCAATGAGCTTCTTTGCCGCTACTTTGCCCGAACTTGAACGCTTTATTCAGAAAGATGACTAAGAATGGGAAAATGTCTTGCACTCCGCAAACTGTACGATCTAAATCTATATCTGCCCGTAAGGGTCGAGCATGCCATTGCGCATTCCCTCCTCACAACGCATGTTAACTAATATATTAAAGTGTTTTCTGGATGCCCAAGGTATAGCTTAGATAGGCTTCAAAGTATTGCTAACCGTATAAAACGTTTCGTTTTGTTTTGTTTGTAGCGTTGAATTTCGAGACCATATCCCATCCATCGTTCATGCTTTCTAAATATTCTGGCTTCCAGATTATTTAAAATTCAGGCTGCTTCTCTACCTCTACAAAATCATTCAAACTCGATCCCCAACCCTTTTAGATGAACAACTTCAGCTCTCTAGGTTGAGGAGAAGCCTTTTCATATTAAAAACACGTTTGTTTAACGCAGCAGCCAAACGATCTCTTGCTGTTAGTGTTGCTATATATTGAAATGTCTTATCGTTGAGCATGAAATCCTTTGATGATTTTCAAAGAAAATTGATCCCACTGCTAAACTCATAATGTATATTTTATTATTGGTAGGAATTGATGATTGCGGAGTTTATGGAGCAGGATGATTACATTAGCAGTCATCTAACAGACTTGTAAAAAAAATGTTCTTCCAGACGTTGAACGTTGGTATTGATAGGAAACGGATAGCATAAATAATTAACTGAAATCGATATATGTATGTATTGTCCGTATGTACGTCCACGTATTTATTTATGTTCAGGGTCTTTAAGGGCAATTAGGAATAGATCGTATGCATCCTCTGTGATACAAAATACAACTCAGTTGATGCGAAAGCTTCGTAGTATTAACTTACTAGACGTCCTCTTGCTTATGTCCAAGCAATAAGAAACAAACGACCACTAGACTAATCGAAGGACTTGAGATAGAGCCATCTTTTATTCAAAGATTAATTAGAAACTGATCCGAAGTCTGTCCGTCAGAAGTTTGTCTATTTTCAACTTACACTACGTAATTTTTGAGATATTTCCACAAAGTTCAGTACACGGACTTGCTTTGACCCAAGGACGAAAGGATCAGTTTTTTTCCCACTTCCCATATCAAATATAATTCCTTATTTTAAAAAGTCGTACCCGTATTAAGCGAAGTGGTGAAGAGTATTTAATGGCGCGCTCTGTCCTGCTGTCATGCCGTTCTTTATAATATTTTCATTTTATTTCAATGTTTGTCGAAATTTAGTTTATTTATGTTTTTGTTCCATTTATTTTCAGAGCAATCGAATATTATCAAGAAAGTGGGCAAACGTTAAGTTTTAAAATTAACGAACAACGTCAACAACCTGGTGGTAATCGGTTAGGTGGACCGCTACGTTATCCCCAGGCCATACTGTTGTGGTTAAAATGTAATCAGGTAGGAAAACGAATACTTCCAAAGTCTAATAACATATCATCCCACTTGAATACTAACCTGCCCAATGCAACTTATATTTTACGCTTGCAGCGTTTACGCAAAAATTGCAATATCTTTCTGTCGCAATACTTAGATAAATATATAGAAAAGCAGGCAATGCGTATATGAAAAAATGTTCAAATCAAAATACGAAAACCAAACGGCCCAGCCATGAAATATCCCAAAATTTGAAAGTCTATTGCTTTTGCTCATATTCATATAATTGGAATAAGCGCATACAACATTTCTGCTGTATCTCTAACACATGTCTGCTCAATATATTCTGCTATCGCACACATGCATTCGTAGTTTTTTACACATGCACGTCGAACCAAATTGTTACTCTCTCATGCTCTCTTTCTTAGCGGGTCCTGAAGTGCGACATGATAATTTTGTTGCATAAATGTTGCTAGCGAAATGTTCCCATCTCTTATATATAATGCTTTTGTGCCGTATCAAATGCCAGCTGTGCTCCCACTTTTCAGAGGAGAAAATGCAGCCCAATCATAGATATAACCATGGTGTCGTTAACCTTGTCAGAACAGTCAGACACATTGAATAGCAGCACAATATGAAACACTAATTGATCCCTAATATGTCGTCTTCTTTGCTATAGTCGAAATGACAGTGCAACAATAAAAGAAAAGGCCAAAAACCACGTGGTCTTGAAAGCAGTCAACTTTGTTCTAACAGTTCATACTCATTTCCTGTGACATTCATAAAGGATTAGCATCACAATTTTACGTTATAGATGATACTTCAGTATCTTCCCTTGGAGGAATTGTTATCCACTTAACTTAACTTTGTTGGTATTTAACCCACCGCCGAAGAATTAGGGGTATATTCATTTTGTCAAAACGCTTGCAACGCCCAGATGAAAGCATCGAAGATCCCACAAAGTACATATATTCTTGATCGGTATCGAATTCTAAACCGATTTAAGCATGTCCGTCTGTCCGTCTATATAGTATCTATTGTAAACATTCTCCTGGCCACAAAATAAAGCTATCGACTTCAAATTTGGCAAAAACATTGAAAGTTCTTGCAGGCAGGTTGGTATTGAAAATGGTCCAAATCGGTCGAAGGACACCGCCACAGCGCCACCTAAACTGAGAACACCTCTATTTTTCAGAGGGAATGAAAAATTAGTTTTTCACTCATTTCTCATAAACTGTAGCAAATAAATGTACAAAAATTTGAACGCATATTCCATGGGCAATGCTGTAGTATTCGTGCGCAAAAATGGAAAAATTTGACCACACCTACCCAATATTATAACGTGTCAAATTTTAATTGTGTTTTCAATACGTTTAGAACGCGCAGAAACAAGCTTCAAAAACCTCATAAAGTATATAAATTCTTGGCCAGTTGCAAATTTGGAATACACCTGTCCATCTGTTCATCTGTCGGTTTGCTCAATTTTGTAGTATTTGTAGGAAACATTCTCCCGTTAGCGTAAATTAAGATATCGCCTACAAATTTGCAAAAGAATTTAGAATTGACCAAAACTTTTCAAAGGACACACCTACAAAGCCCACGAAAAAAACTTTTATTTTGAAAATAGCGAAAATCCACTGCGCCCACAGCGTATTATAGAGCATGAAAATTTTGTTCTTTTATTCGTTTTGTCTTTTTCAGGATAACGCGCATGGGTGTAAAAGATTCGGTCCCGACCGAACATAACTTTCTTACTTGTCTTTTCTTAATCTTACTTTAATATACGATCCGGCTTTCTAATAGATTTTTTTTTGTTTGTTCGTTAGCATCGTAAAATTGATCAACACTTTCACTCTGATCTGATGGTGAAGTTTGTTTTTGATTCTCATTTGGAGCGAAAGTCTCTTTACATCATTTTTAGTTTATTTTTTGTTGTTGTAAAGTTTCTTCTCAAGCTGATTTCTATGCGCCAGTCTTCTTCTTCTTCAATTTACTTCAATAACACATAATACATAGCTGTTTCTTTTACAAACCCTTAACGATTAACCCATGACGATTAGACCATGTCCATCTGTCCGTCTTTATAAACATTCTCCTCCCCGCAAAAATAAAGCTACCGACTTCAAATTTGGTAGAAACATTGAAGGTTCTCGCACGCAAGTTGGTATTGGGCCAAATCGGTCGAAGGACGCACCACGTAAACTAAGAACACTTTTTTTTTTCAAAAATAACACAACATTGATTTTTTGCTCATTGCTCATAAACTATAGCAGATGAATGTTAAAAATTTGACCGCATACTTTGTGGGCGATGCTGCACTATGTGTACAAAAATTGGAAAAATTGACCACACCTACCCAATATTATAGAGCATCAAAATTGAATAGTTTTTTTTCAATACCTTTATAAGGGGCGCAAACAAGCTTCAAACACCTCATAAAGCATATAAATTTTTAGCCGATTTCAAATGTGAAATGCACCTAAATTTGTCGATCTATTCGTCTGTCTATCCGTGTGTCTGCACAATTGTGTAATATCTGTAGTAAACATACTCCGGTTAGCGGAAATGTAGATATCGCCCACAAATTTGCAAAAGAATTTGGAAGCGACTTAAACTTTTCCAAGGACACGCCTACAACGCACACATGCCTATGCGATAAAAACTTTTATTTTGAAAAATGGCAAAAATCCGCTGCACCCACTCCATATTATAGAGCGTGAAAATGTATTTCTTTTACTTTTGTTTGTCTTTTTTAGGATAACGGTGATGGGTGTAAAAAATTCGATCACGACCGAATATAATTTTCCTATTAGTTTAAAAATAAGTTTGCCTCTTTTTTGGATAATTACCATAATTTTTTTGCATATCTATCTATTTATTACCAAAAAATGTTTGTTATAGTTATTCTTCCTAATTCCCAATATATATATTTTCCCTATTATTATTATTTAAAAAAAAAAAAAAATGTTATTATAATTATTTCCAATTTCTACATTTTCATCAATATTCCACTCTGCCCAAATTTCATTGAAACAAAAACAATTTGAACGCGGAACGGGTTTGCACGTCATCTTACAACTAAACTCATACTTCAATCGAAACCCCTATACCAATTTTACGAAGACTAAGTATAAGAAAAATTTTTTGACACTAAACAGATAGTTTTACAGAAAAATGCTAGTAATTCTCCAAATCATAAAAATCGTTAAAAAAAAAAAATATTCACATCAAAGTACTAAGCCTGCAGCATTTGCAGGGGAACGCTAACACTTCTCACATACATGCATCATCCCACACGTACACGTCGAGTAAAATTGTTACTCCCGTTTGTTCTCTTTGTTTATATTACGGGTCCTGTACTGTGACATAATGCTTTTCTTACGCAAATCTGGCTAGCGAAAGGTTCCACTTTATTTATATAATATTTTTGGCTGATATCATACTCCATGTACGGAGGCTTTGAACTGCTTCTAACTTACGTAAAAGAGTTTTGCTTTGCCGTACTTTCTATGCGCACATGGGTGCTGCACATTGAATATAGCCAACGTTGTCGGAATTTTGTTGATCACCCTTCTTTATAAGTTGCGCGAATGTTGAATTAATGTCCAAGTCACTTCGGCACTTGTGCCTCACCGGTGTCGTCTCACTTTTTTTCTGCGGCAAGTTTTAACTTGAGTTTTCGTAGTTACCTATGTCCCCGTATAGTACTATACTATATGTCACATAGCATCAAGCATACCAAGTTTGACTCACACAATGATATTGAATGGCCGCGACCTTTTGGAGCTCTTTAGCTCCGATTTAATTTCTTTGGATTATTTCTTGTATCGTTATCGACAGTCGTTGCTCTATATCCAATTTTGCCAGATTCTATTCACCCATTGGAAATGAATATCTAACGCACTAATGTTGCTAAAATTAGGCTACAGGTAGTGTGCGAAGTGCCTGCAAATTGCGTGCATCGGTTTCGTTTCTCTAATAGCAGCTTAAACGACATTACACTTGGAAGTTCAATGCCTCGAATACGCTTTAAAATAAAAATCATATTTTTTTTTTTGCTTTTTCTCAATTATGTCAGTTTTCTTCTTCTAAGCAGCAAACGTATGGTTCCTACTGAAAACATCTCCATTATAAGAAGATATAAATCAATGTGCTTACATACATATTTCACATACGGTTCATACATATGCATTGTCTATTTAATTTAATTAAAAGCGCTTTTTTCGCTTAATACTCGCCATGAGCTTGGGTATGGTATGACGCAAAGTCATGCACTCGATATATTGCTTGCTGATTGTTTCACGAACCTATCGTACATGTATCCAACCATATTTTGGAATAGTTTTTCGGTTTGTCGTATAAAGTAAAAACCACATGTAGGATACATAACGATAGAGAGGTTAATGTCGTTGTTTAGCGCACATTGGTTGTTGAAAGGCCAACTAGCGAAAGTGACCAAAGAAACATTGCCTTTATATTATGGGGACTCCGGTGTCTCAAATAAAACGGTGAAACAACGGATGGGAGAATTTAAACGCGATCGTTTAATTCAAAAATCCACGATATAACACTAACCGACCCGAACGATTGAAAGTTTTTTGTTCACTGTGTGAACGGTTCTCTGATTTCACAACCGATAAGTTTTGAGTAAGGCTTTCACAAACGTATTTATATGATCAATTCAGTGGAGAATTTTGCCATGTTTAAGTCCACTTCACATGAATTTTTCGTTCTTACGTAAATAAGAACTCATCACTTCGTACTGGAGTTTCCTAAACAATCGAAAGAATAGATTTTGTCGAGTAAAAATATACCAAAGCGAACAATGACAGGAATACCGGCGGAAAAGGTGACGGCTCGTACTATATGAGGTGCTTTTCGCATAATCTTTATCAACTGCCCGAGAAAAGGTAAAAGAACAGACGCGTATTCTTCAACGTTGGACCGATTTAATAGAAAAATCGAGAAGAAACGTCCGCATCACGCTAACCCACCAGCTCATTTACCAAATATTGCTCAGGCAAAATTGCATTAATTGAGACATAGTTTGCTTAAGCGACCACCATGACCACCACTCGTAGCCTTGTGATTCGTTCGAATGAAGAATCCGAGTTGAAAGCAGATGATCCTTTCAACCAATCAAGGAAATAAGACAACTGTACGTTTCGAAGGACTTAAGTTAGACCCAGCGCTTATTATATTATATTCGGAATCGAATCAAGAAGTGATTCCAAGCTTGTCTGTCCACCTGAGTTTCGTTCATGTATTCTTATGTTTAACTTACACTTCGCAACTTGCGAGATATTTCGATTTCGAAATTTGGTAGGCAGAGTTGTTTTGACCCAAGCACGATCGCGCCTGAAAGTGGTCTGGATTGAATCACTTTTAGAATCGTTACTTATTCAATGCTGGAATTTGAAAAGTCATAGAAAGTTACATGAAAATAATTGCAATTTTCAAAACTCCTCGACGCAAATCTCTGTAAAACGGGTGAATACATTTTCTTCAATCATTTCCTTTATAACCGGTCCGACAAACACGGAATCTTCATATGCCGTCAATGTTCGATCGTGAACATCGTGAAACTTGATTCATAATCGTCATTTAGCATAGAGATTAACGTTACCAAATTTGAACCTTAGGAACCTGAAGGATTGTCATGAAAAATAAACCTTCATATGGGAAGTGTATCCAATTTTTAATGCTTTATGATAAAAATTGCTTCATAAGAGTGATTTGACACGAAAATCAACTGAACGGAATTATAAGTACATAAGTCTCTTGTTCGATCTCATTTCATATACGAATTCTCATGAATAGTAAGTCCTTCGGTGAGAGAATTAAATTTTTAATCTTTTATGCGGAACATTGGTCCACAGTAGTATAAAAAACTGGAATAAAATGTGAAAAGTAATAAAATCTTAAACCAGTAGATTCAGTTTTCTAAATTTGGATCACATGACTTGATGTTTTTGGCATCCTCCAATATGATAAATTTCAATGAAAACTATGTACATAAATGATTAGCTCTATTGGGCGAAGTGACCTAGAGTAGGCTTTGCCCGACATTAAGGTTTTTCCCTGTTTTCCTAGTATGCACCTTATTTACTGATCATACTATTATCCATATATACTCCGCAATAAACTTTATAAACTTTTTTGACCGTTATTGGCGATCCTATCCCTATCCGACACCGTTTCACCGATTTTCGTTGTTTAGATGTTATTAAGAGAAGACACTGCAAAACTCCAAAAAAAAAGTTGAGTCCATGGTTTCAAAAAGCAATAGCAAAGAAACAGGGAAAAGAAAACGGAAAAAGTAAAAAAGAGAGAAAGAAAGTAAATGCTAAGGAGAGAGAGAGGGGGACAACAGAGGAAGTGACGAGAAAGAGGGCCAGGGGGAGAGTGAAAAAGTTGGAACTAGAGAGAAAGAGAGAGAGAGAGAGAGAGAGAGAGAAATAAAATCGTAGAAGATTTCGAATCGCAATTAACTTAGGGTTAACTCAAGGCTTGTTTAAATTCTTCTATTAATGCCGATTGTTTGAAACCTTTACCTCTTTCATTACAGGATATATTAAATAGACGTTTGGAGAAGCGCATCGACTCTATGCTAGAAGGAGGTTTATTACGCGAAATACGAAGCTTTTACAATGAACACAAACCAAATAAAAAGTAAATAACTAAAATTTCATTATCTATATATTGGTCTATGTGTATGTATGCATACCTATGCACGTGTAAATTTATGAGGCAATTAATCATATGCGTGCATTTGTTTTGCCCTAATCATTTGCCATAAATCTCTTCTATTTTTTTCTTACCTTAAAAAAAGAAAAATGGAAGAAATAGCAACAAGAACAACAACAAAAGCTTGCTACGATACCTGAAGCGCTTTTATTTATAAATATATATCTATATATATATATATATATATATATATATATATATATTAAAAAGCAAATAACTATACGTTTTCTTTCCCTTTTTAAGCTTATTTAATGCGGGCAATAATTTGTATACTAAAGGGGTTTTGCAAACAATCGGTTTCAAAGAATTTATACCGTATTTAGAGCAATTTGATGCGGCAAACGATGAGCAAATTGAAGCTTATCTGAAAACAAATGAATACAAGATGCCAACTGAAGGTGAGATTTCACTGTAGTACAAAGTTAAAAAAAAAAAAAAAAAAAAAAAAAAAAAAAAAAAAACTACTAATAATAAAACCTAAATCAATCGTACAAAACTAAGAAAAATTATTTTTAATTTTTTTTTTTTGTTATATCAAACTTACATATCTTATAAACTACCATTAGAAGCTTTAACATGTTGCTGATGTCATTTTTATATTAGAGCAACTTTGTTCTTTATATAAATTTTTGCCTCATTATACCTTACATCACATTAAGTTAATACGAATATGTATATCCGCTTTAAGACAGTCCCACCTCTTATTGTGGCAGAATCAGTCTCTGAATCGAATTAGGCTTCTCTGTCCGATCGCAATTTTCATGAAGCTTTGACAAAATTTGTTTTGTTTTGGCCCAAGGGCAAACACAACTGAAAATAGATTGAATCGGAGCAGTTTAATGCCTTACATATACAACGTCCTAGTTTGAAAAAGTCATTTTACGGAAAGCAAAACCTTACATCACTCTGCCTAATACAATTCTTCATTTGCTTCCATGATAATATATCCAAAAATTATACCTTGTTTTCATGTGAAGCCGTCACATACGAAGCGGCCTGAAAAATCAACTGATGTGATACAAAATCTAATGAAATCAATGCTCTCGTCGAAGATCTTTTTCTCACACGCCTATTTTCGCCATAAAATATTAAAACTTAGACTTTGTTGGCATGTAAAAGCTTATTATTCAGAAGAAGCCTTACACGAGAGGGAAATTGGTTCAAATTTATTACAATCAATTTCTATGTCAAATTTTTATTAGAAATTAATTTTCCCAACGAAATATTAAAAATTAGAACTTTTTGCCATATAAGGGTTTACTTTTCATCAGAACCCTTATCGGGGATCTGGCACAAAAATAGACCCAGATGACTCAGATTTAATACAGTTGATTTTCATATCCATCAACTGCTACGGGCCAATTCTGACCGTGCCCTATGGGAAGTTAGACATTTTGCTCATATAGAGGACACGTAACCGATCACAATTCATTTTTAGTAAGAAACGTGAATTTTTACTGCACAAATTTATTAATTAAACTTAAAACGGTTATTAATCCCTACACCATCGTTTATATAAGAGAAGATGTAAAATATCGACCCATCCGATGCAAATTTTTTTGTATCAATTTAATTGCTCAACGCGTTTTGTGAAGAAATTTTGAAAGTTAGGATTTTTGTTTTTTGATATATAAGGACTTTTCCAATAAAAGTGAAGTGGTCCAGTTAATCCAATCAAAAGGGTTCGTCCTTGAGTATTGTATCAAATTTTGTCAAATTATCATGGACAATCATCACGCGTCTGCCTGACCGACATATGGACAAATTCTGAATCGATCGGTATAGCAAACAGTGCCCTTCTGGGCGTAAAATACAACTCCGCACGAACTTAATATATCCTCGAACAACAAGCGGTGTAGGGTATAAAAATCGCACAGGAAAACATTCCTCGAATCCTTAAGTCACTATTATTAATTAAAATTTTCTTATTTCCTTGTTTTCATTACAAAAAAAAAAAAATAAATAAAATATTATGAAGCTGCAATGAACGTAACAGCCGCCGATGGATCGGAAACTCAATTACCAGTTGGCCTAAGTACTTTAAATACATGCTTGAATGAGTTGAAATTGGTTACACGACGTTATTCGAAGAGGCAACAAAAGTGGATCAATAATCGTCTTTTGGCTTGCAATGATAGAGATGTTCCCGATATCTACGAGCTGGACACTAGTGATGTCAATCAGTGGCAAAATAATGTTCATAGACGTGCCGTTACCATCATTGATAGCTACCTTATGGGAGACTATTGTGAAATGGAACCGTTAAAGAAGCGAATACATCCTGGCGCCGGTTTAAATCAAGAGGCAAAATATTCTCTTCGTGCACTTTTTTTTTTTTTTTCGTTTTTCTTAAATTTCCTTTCTTTTTTCATTTCCTCTTCTTCTTTGTAGATCTCAAATTATTGCACAATTTGTGAGAGGCAATTCATCGGTGAATATCAATGGTATTTACATCTCAACTCCAATAAGCATAAAAAACGTAAGGAGAGCAAAAAGAAACGAGAAAAATTGGAAATGCTCGGAAAGGATGGCAATAAAGCCGGAAGTACTCAATAAGAAAATTTCATTTTTATTGATTTCTTTGAAAATATTAATTACATACATACAAGTATATAACAATACTTTATTGTTTATAAACTGCTTTGTGCACACAATCGCGCGAAATCGTGATGCACTCAGCTATTTATTAACGATTACAAGCTGGATAAGCTGGATAACTTCTTAAAATGAAACATAATAAACATACATGTTACATAAAGTCAAAGACACTTATAATAAATGAAAGACAACAAAGATTTCATACATAAACAGTTTGTCTGGTTATAAATAATATATGTGTGTAGAGTATAACATTGAAGTTCTTATTACGTTCACATTATATATAGTAATAGACGCAATTAATTTTTCTAATAAAATTATTGATTAAATATAATTTAATTTTACGTTTTTTATTTTTTTTTCATTTTATTTTATTTAATGCTTGTTCTTATTTAATTTCGATATCGTCTTATATTAATACATTGAAACGTTGATAGAATTCGTGCAGGTTGTACATCATATATTCTTCTTATGCGTAATGTTTTGCTTCATATTAATAACTATGAACGGCTTTGATTTCATTTTAGTTATACCCAACACTACCGGGTAAGTTGTCCTCACAGAAATACTTTACAGAAATACAAAAAAAATAAATAAATAAATAAATAAATATATAAATGTCATCATAGCTACATTTTGTTTGAATTCTTACAGTTGCGAGCGTTTAAGCTAAGCTAACTGTGTGTTGCCAAAATTTCAAAGTACATCTTAATAATTTTCAAAAAAAAAAAAAAAGAAAAAAACCAAAAACATTTCGGTGAATATGGAGGGAAAGAACGAGCCTTTGAACCAAATGAAGAAATCATAAATGAAAATAGGTAAGCAAACTATACTCATCATCTCAAGAATTACAAACGATTTGTTCCAAGCTACTGACTGTCTTTAAATGCCTTTTCTCAAGTTCTTAACTATTGTCAGTTGATCAAGTTTGACTTGAAGGCATTAGTTACAAACACTTTGGTTATATTTTACCATTCCATCTTTAATCCGTCAGCGTCCATAACTGTGCCTTAAAGTTTTGAGAAAATTGCATAATGGCTTACGTCGGTTTTGTATGTTTTTATTTTCATTCCATTCCGGTTTTCCATTTTGATTTTTACGACTTTGAGTAGCCAAACAATAGCTAACCGATAACTATAATCGTTAAAGGGACGCGGCTAAATGGATTTCGAATTTAGATCTCATCAAGGCTTTAAACTTCCGCAAATCTTGTACACACAGACTTCCGAACGTTGCAAACAAACTTGTAACGTTCATAGTTATGCTAATCCTATGCTATTAGATATGGAAAATTATGTATGTGCAACGTAAATAGTAATTATTAGAGGGCATAAAAAATAGAAGGATGTTATATTCGATTTTTGGCGAATTACGTATTAAGAGGCATCGACAAAAGCGATTTGTGGACAAACTCTTGGATAAGTTTAGTTAATTTCCGACTTTGACATAAGGACTTTTGTTTGAGGAAAAACGGGTTTTGAGGCCATAATTAAGAAAAAGTTGAAAATTCTTATCTATTTATTATCGTATCTCACGCTACTAGCAGGCCCGTACGTGACTTTTACATTCAATTTGACGAAAGTGAAAAGAAAAAGTCCTGCAGAGATTGAAGTTTTCAGGTTCTACTCATCATACGTAGCATAAATTCATCCTGACTAAGATCATAGGTGCCCATAATTATGAAAGTGGTCTAAGCCGAAACTTAAGAGGAAAATGATTTTATCAATTATTTGACATCACGTTATCTTTAAATTAATTCACTGTAATTTTTACGATATCGTCAAAAACTAATCATTAGACAGTGGTTGTGTTTTCAACATTATACGGAATTCATTTAGTGTTAATTATGAAAGCGGCCTAAGTCAAACACACCAGAGCTCGTTGCACTCCTACTCGAAACTATCTAAATGTAAATGAAATTTCCATACTCCTCAAAAGACACATGGCAAAATTGCGATTTACTGAAGGGAAAGATCAAAGCATTCAGTAATGAGGAAGAGAAGCTACATCTTAGACAAAGTCACGATTTACATTTGGAAAATGCCGAACGAGGTAGGAGTTGTCTTGCAGAGGCCAAGAAAAAGCAAAAGCAAATTCCAGGGAATATCGTGAATTCTCATTTGATTTGCCAAAAAGCACTCGCGTACCCAAAACATTCTGTTTCGTTAGCTGAACGTCTACAACTTGGTTTCCATAATTTCCCTGATGACAATGTCAAGTTATATGTATAGGATGAAACGACAGCGTCAAGAGGTGCACAGGAAGTAGCATCATGCATTTCAGTGCATATGGAGGAATACTCAACTACTACTCAAAAACTCATAATGGCTTGCAGTGATCAAGCGTCATTCATGGCCAAAATCGTAACATTAAAATAGCATTGACATGAATGAAAATCGCCCAGTCATCAACTAATAATATTGAAACGTTAGACCCACAAATTTTTGGTATGAATTGATGGAAAAGCGTAGCAGAGAAAATGCATATTCGATATAAGCGAATGTTAACGACAGGAAGAGTAAAAATTGCCGCGGGCAGCAAATTCAAGGGATTGAAATTCTTGAAAAATGAACCTTATAAGGTGTTCTACAAAATTTCTTCAGATGATTCTAAATTCCACGTTTTGGATCTTTCACCTAAAAGAGGAAGAGCAAAAATATATGGAAATAGCAAATTACTTCCATTATACACCACCACTAGACCAGTAACGGCAGAACAACATAAAGATATTATGTTTTTACTACGATACAATCGTCCAGTTTTGCAGGAGCGTTTTAAGAATCTTAAGAGCTCGTAACGATAAAAGCCTAAAATGATAAAAATGGATTACTTTTTAAAAATAACTAATAAATTTTCATGAATTATTTCATTAAAATTATTCGTTCTAATAAAACTCATAGTTTTTCATTGCTTTAAGTTGTTTCATAGGATATTCAGTTAATTTTGAAAATGGTCCAAGTCAATTCAAACAAGATTTTCGTATTTGTAATTCACACAAAATTTCATATTCATAATAAATTTCGATATTAATCAACGATTAATAAAATTCCAAAATAAAATGTCGCATAATGTAAAAATATTTTTTGATTTATTCATATACTCGATGCATTAAATATCGCGAAAAAAGAAATATATGTATGTGACTTAGACCACTTTCCTAATTATAGGCACATATATATATATATATATATATATATTTTTATGGATATTTCGATGCATATTTCTAGGCTTTGTAAACAATATGAGGTAAATAAAAAAAAATTAAAAATAAAAAAAAGTTCCTTTTGCAAATTGAAAAAACGATAAAACAATATATGTAAGCGAAAAGATGACTCTTGCGAAATGTGTAATAAATAAATAAGTTTTCTTCATTATTGATTTATTTATTTATTCACTTATTTTTTACATAATAACTTTGTCTATGTTACATACATACATACATACATACATACATACATACATAATTCCTAATATTAAGAAAAGAATTATGTTTGTCAAAAGACGAAAATACTAAGAAAAATCAAAAACAACAACAAGTATGTATTTCTATTAATAATCAAGCAATATCGGTCGAAATGATAGTTACGTCGATACGTGAGAAGAAAAGATAAATGAAATTATTTTTTAAAAAATTAATAATCATATGCAAATATATGGGTCTTGTATGTTATATGCGGACAACGCAAATTCGAAAGGATTTAATGAGAAACCCCCGCTATTGTCAAATATTAGGTACTTGCATGTATATTGATAATTTTCTCACTTGAAAATGGCATTGTTTGAGAAAATTATTGCTATAGTATTCTATATTGGATGGCGATACCGTGTCGAAAAAACGATATTGGTTTGGCAGCGATCCAATCAATCATTGGCCCATTTTCGCACTTCCTCAGCATTTCGAAACCGCTTGCCAACCAAGCCGTGCTGCATCGATCCGAAAAAGTGGCAAACAGAAAGCGCTATGTGCGATGAGTACCTTGGATGCGGCAGAACTAACCATTCGTGCTTTATTCTTGACAACTTTTGCAACGTATGGCTAAGCGACTTTGCATTTATTAAACACTGTTGCTGGTCTTTTTCTCCTCCCTTTTTCCTGGCTATTGTAAGCATTTTCCCTGCTTTTGGATCTTTCTTATACCATTTAAATATCCAGAAAGAGTTGATTGATGAACTGCTAAGCTGTTCGAAGTGTAAGATCGGACTTACATCCAATAAGTCTTGCAATTCATTATCTTCGAACTTGTTTGTTTCTCCACGCCGTTCTTTGTCATTGATATCGAAAACGTCACTTTTAAAACTTGATGACACGTGCTGATGGACCAGCATTATCATAAGCTTCTTAAAGTGTTTGATGGTCGTCGACAGCAGTGTTCTTCAAACCAAACAATGAAAGTAATAAATGTCAAAAATGCGACTTCGAACGTTCCATGATTAGCCCTTTTGTACACTAAGTAACTCAATAATGCTAAGTGGAAAACTGTTATTTTATTTAGGCAAAGGTGGAAATCTTATCGAACTTAACCGCATTCGCATTACTTTATCATGTTCATCAATGAATGCCGCTGGCCAAAATACATGCAAACGCCTATTAATACACTTTAAAAATATGGCGAAGTATGCATTATTTCGTTATGGTTAGCTTTTTTAAGTGATTAAAAAAGGATAGCTTTTGCTTATTTATTTAATATTTTCTTTTTTGTTTATTTAACGCCACCCAAGAATGGGATGATGCGACGATCATTTTGTCATCCAAAATAAATCTTCGAAGACCCCATAGGGTACATACATGTACTTGATAAGCAATAAATTTTGAATCGATTTAAGAATGTCTGTCTGACTGTCTTTCTAACTGCCCGTGCGTGGAAGTCCAACCCTTGAAAATGGGCTAAAATCGTTTAACAGACAATAACAACAAGACAAAGTAAAATAAAAACACCTTTGGAAACAAAAGAGAATAAAATTGTTGCTTATAAACTACAATAAATATTATTATTATTGTTATTATTATTATTATTATTATTATTATTATTATTATTATTATAATTATAAATTTAGCCAGAGAATAAATTCTAAGGCTAAAGTCTTCAAGCGCTAGCATCTAAGGCTTTCGGCTTTATTAAAAATTCTAGCGCACTTGAGATTCGAACCCACGACCTTCGAGTTGCTAGTCGAGACAATAGATAAAACGATAAAAATGCCCATTTTCTGTTTTGATATTAAGTTGATGGGTACAGAAGGTTCGGCCATAGCCGAATATAACTCCCTACTTGTGTTATAAATTTTTCTTTTAGATTTTTCTTTCATTTTACAAATGCCAGCGATATTTTTTAAATTAAGAGTCTATCCGTTCGTCTGGGTATCTTTAACTAAATCATCTAATTATAATATTGAAATACAGTTAACATATTAAATTAAATGCTAGCGGCACTTTAAAAATAAGTTCACTTTTCTCACCACCATAGCGGAAACAAACTTTAAATCATGATACGTTTTGCGTATGTAAACTCCAAGTACATTGTCAACCGGACAAGCTATCTTCGATGGATAAACTGCAATGTGTTTCAATGACTATAATGGCGGAATGTCGATGCGTTTTAACTTATGCAATAGTTACGAATATTTGCACATAATTAATAGATTTAAAAATAAATACAAGAGTCTTTTTTTTCTTTTATCTTTTCTATTATGAAAATAAACTGAATTGAAATTCATTGACAACTGCTTATACGTTTGATTAAATGTATATTCTGTATAGATTTATAAATATATATATATGTATATATATATATATATATTTATATATGGTAGGTATCTTTGTATGTTAAAAGATATGTACGTTGGATTTTGCTTTCGCATATGATAATGACAAACTATTCATATAAATATATATGCATACATATATACATATATATGATAAGTGTAATATTTATATATTACATATATATTCATCAGAACTTATATACATTCCTTTATATATAATATGAGATACAAGATGGATAACATACGAATGTTAATCACACAATCTTTGCAAGTTAGGCGACTTCTCATCACTCAAATCTATTATTATGACTATATATAGTAAAATAAAATATTTATGACTATATGGAATTTCTCTTAACGAAACCTAATCCTGAATTTATTTTTATTTCATTTCACTTCTAAGGATTACACATATATATATACATATGTATATGTATATAAAAATGATTTTATTTATTTTTGCATATTTTTTTAATTTATTTTTGTTTTTTATCATTTTTTTTTTTTTTTGGTTTCACATTTAGTCAAGTATGATTTTGCCTTAATTTTCACATTTAAACTATTAGCTTAAACGAATGAATTTCTTTCATGCAGTCTTTATGAAGGAAAAAAATGTAAACATTTAATTAATTCATTTTGAATTTATGCTGATGTTAATGTATACGTATATGTGTGTATATACAATATATATTTATCGAATAAATTACTTTTTCTTTTTTTTTTTTGCTTTTTTATTTACGAAACGATTTTATTGTCTTTTGAAAATAGCTGCAAATTATGTTATTGTCATAAGTTATTTGACATCGCGTGTCACAAATGAAAGGTAAGAAAAGTGCATTCGCTCCAAGATGAATGTTGTTTGCCCATTGCACTGACATTTTTCGATTACTTTTATTAATGATCTGCAAAATAAACGCGTCGAAAATTAAAACTGAAAATGAAATATTGAACCACAGCGAACCCTCCTCAATGTATTATAATATGTTTCCGATGTTTGTTATGCAAAAGAATTACTTCTAAATATTTCACAATTATTATCGAAGGATATATATATATATATATATCTTAGGTTTATGATTTTAAATTTCGAAAAACTCTCGAACACTTGAAGGATTGGCCACACTGCTGTCTGGCGATATGTAAATATTTAAATTTCAATTTAATGATATCTGTATTGATTGCATCGCTTCTTAAGTCGCCAAGACAAATTGCCTATTTACCCGTCGCCCTGCTGACCTTGAAAAATATATGTACTGCTATGCAGCTTTCTTATTTGCAACGCCTTCCACCAAGTGATGAATATAGGCTAGCACGCTTGTTTGCACCAGGGTATGTATAAATAGACTTGATCGGTGTAGAATTTCGAGACGTTTTATTCATGTAAGTGAACATACATTTGTCGTGCTATTGGAAGCTTTGTAGTTCTAGTCTAGGTTCACGCAGTAAGCCAAAAATTTGCAGCCCTTAATTTGTATATGTAGATACAGCTACAACATAGGATTGGCCAATTTCTGCGCCCACTAAACATAAGAAGAGCTCAAAAATACAATTCCATAAAATCTGTAACAGATATCGAGTTAAAACTGCATATAAAAATTTAATTATGTAGAAGTTTTTCTTATAAATAATATTAAAATCATATAATATTTTTGTTTTCAACCGATCATTTAATACACCCTTACTTAATAAAAAGCAAGTGAAAATATTATAGACAAATAAAGACGATCAATAAATATCTTGCACTACTTTTTCAAACACATTTCTTCATTTTCATTATCTTATTCGCATGTAGAGGGTTAACCTCATATAGGACACGATCCAGATTTTTGCAAAATTTGTTTTCTCATCAAAGAAGCGTCTTATCCGTCTTCATTCACCTAATGCATTCCAAAGTATTAAAGTTGAAACAATTTTATCATACAACGGCTTAGTTGTGCTGAGAATTCTTATATATGGTGTGACCCCATACTGGGAATTTTGATCCCAAATTACGATGATGAACTAAATTTTATCATAAAATCTTACAAATTCGACCCTCTTCTCGTATATAGGCTTTACTGCCCATAAGAAAAGCCATATGAGAGAGAGAGAGAGAGAGAGAGAGAGAGAGACAGAATTCAAAAAATTAACCCATTTATACTACCGAAATTCGATCATTCTGTTACTTTTGTCGAGACATTTTGAAAATTGCAAACTATTTTCATTTCCAAAACAAATTCAGTATTGGTAAATTCAAACGAAATATCTTAATGCAAGCTTTTAAGGAGCTTTAATCGATTTCGAAAATAATTCTTAATCAATCGATTTAATAAGTCTATCGTCAGTCTTCGTACAAACATAAGTTACCGAGTAGGGTAGCAAATACCATTTACAGAGCTCGGAAGCATTCAAAACTCATCCGGTCCAGAGCAAATGTACCTTTCTCGTCGTTGAGTTATTTGAATTTCTAAATGATCTTAAAATAATATATCATAACATTTAATAAAAATATATTTCGGTGGCTAACTTTTCTTTCCTTTTTTGCGTAAATCTTAATCAGCAAATTGCTTGCTTTTAATTGAATGATAAAACTAAAAAAGGGCGTAATTTTCAAATTTTCGAAAAAATAGAGAATAAAATGTACAATTAATCACTTCATATATTGTAACAGTCATGTTGATAATTATCATTTCAATTATGCAATATTTCCTGGAAAATAAACGGCAACTTTCGACGACCGGAGAAAGGGGACGCGTACTGATTTACTTTTAAAAACGTTTCGCAAGCATTTAAAGTCTGTTGTTGTTGGATTGCATTTCTTAATAATGAAAAATTTGATTTCGAAATCGACAGCTTTGTACCCTACAACTCTTAGTCAATTTTCCTTAGATAAATGTCGAAAATTTTTATAATTTTCCAAGCCGCACAAAGTTGCGAAAGCAAAAAAATTGGGAAATATGAAGAATGCGGTTCAATTTTGAGCTTAAACAAGAGTCAATCTATTATGGAAGAAAATCTTTGTAATCGCCTTAAGAAAGCCAGTTGTTTGACAATATCCTTGAATGAAAGAAAAATTGATGGAATAAAAATTAATCCAAGAATTTATTAAGCACAAAAAAAAAAAATGATTCTTGAAAACCATTAAGAGGCTCTGTGACAGACGATTCTTAAAGAGATTGATTTTTGTGCGATTGACTTATATTTGAATCAAAATGTTCAAAATTCGACCAAAAAAAAGATGGCAATCTTGGGATGTTATTTTAAAGACATTGTGGAAAAATCGAAAGAGAAGAATGCAAATAGTTGGAGTTAGGGTATGAGCCGTTCAAGCCGCCCCATGTTGTTGCACAATCATATTTGGATAATCAAATTTTTGGATTTTGTGAAATGTTGTCTTGTCTATCTAGGAGATCGTTGGGGCCAACAAAAGATATTTGTTTTTTGGAAAATTTTCAGTACAGTTTCCCCCAAAGTTTTATTTATTGTCGGAAATCGATTAATTGGACGAAAAAATCTCGTTAACAACCACCCCATAAAAGAAAAGAAAAAATGAAATAATTTTTAACAAAATGTCAATTACGCCCTATTGTTAATATTAAAGGTTGCTGTTAATGGGTTAACCTTAATTGTTATTAGTGTTTTTTGTTTACTTGAAACACAAAAATATTGTCTTAATTCTAAATTATATTTACAAATTCTCTTTTTCAAGTAAATAATTGTGTTCGGGTAAATAGGTAAATCGGTAGATAGACAGGTAGGCGCGTTATAATGGTATGTTAAATAAATATATTGTCTTAAATACATTTAATCTTAATTATAATTTTACGAATTAAAAAGAAATCAAAATAGACTTATATTGAAATTTATTCATCATCTTCCTCTTGTAGGGATTTTTCGGGCAGGCCATACGTAGGACAGCACATACCCTCCGTACCGTCCATGTTGAAGCAAAATAATGTACGCTCTAGTTCGGTTGGTTCGTGGGGTACAATTCCATGCACTTCTTTTAGTTCAGCTTCCGGAAACCACGCGGCATCAGAATCTTCGACAATTTTTATACCGAAAAGTCTAAAACAAGCAACGCGCTTATATAAATAAGTTTTATTAATTGAAGAGAACTCTTATTAGACCTGAATATTGCAACAATTGGTATCCATAATATAGAGGAGAATATCAAAATAAATGCAATGACAATACACCAGTGAGGCCATTCCATTTTTTCGGTCATGCCTTTCGAGGCGATCCATGCTGGGTAACTACTGCCCTCGGTCATCAGCTGATAAAACGACGCGGTCAAAATGGTAAACATAGCACATGGCGATAAATACTTCCAGCAAAACATCCAATATACACCTGGGCGAGAGCCAGTCATCATTTCGATATCATCCGAAAATCTACAACAAAGCAAGAAAGAAATTTTATGTGATTCAGATCGTAACACATCATCGTATCACATACATTGAACTTCAGTTCTTATGGCAAACAAGTTAAAATTTTATAAACAAGCAAGACCGACTAATAAAGACCCCATAAAGCTCCGCTTAATCCTTACTTTTCTTGAAAGTCTTTATATGAGGAGCAGACCCGCAAACAGATAGACGTAGTCCAAGCCTAAAGCCAAGTTAAATCATTATTTTATACCAACTTCCATCAAACAATGCTAAAAAGTGGACATTGTTCCTCTATAAAGTCTCTTATTCTTTCGAAAAACGATAGTTCATCGGACAGTCCTGCTCCTATCTCATCTAAATTTCTCACATCCATTTAGTACGCTAAAATACTATATCTGCCGGTAAATATTAAAGAGCATACATTTTTTTGTTCTAACGACTTTTTCTAAATTTCGCGTTGTATGGGCAATGCTCGGAAAAGTAGCCCGTTCCTATTCATTTTCAATATCGTTCATCCTTCGGCCGAAACATGCAAGTGTACTGAATTTCATCACATTATCTCGTACAAAAATACAAGAACGGTCAGGTCGGCTTGATTCGGTATACGAGAGGTTGGGTATATTTAAAGTCCTTCCGGGCGTTACATATATCGGCATAAACTAAATATACCCCATATCGCAAGTGGGGTAGGGTAAAATGACTCTGGACCGACACATATATAGTAAAAATTGAGTCTATCTCAAATCCTTCTACGTACTACATACATACATCCGCAAAAACTTATCACACGTGGTATATGGTTTGTATGTCCATTTGCCTAAGCATTCTTGCAATCGCAAAAATTAAGATATCAGTCAGAGGCATTAGAAGTTCTTGTACACAAGTGTGTGTTTAAAACGAATTTACACGACGACAGTGCCAAAATACATGTGACTATGTTCGTCTTCGAAAGCAATCAAATTGGGATAATGGGCCCCATTGCACATAGATACAAAAATAGATACAATCAGACCAATATTCACGTATATCTCGTGGAACTTGCATAGAAATGCAAAAAATGTTCAATTGTTTCCATTTTTTTCCAACTTTACTTTTAAATGCAAATGAAGAGTTTGGAAAATTCGACCACTGCCGAATATAATGTATATGTGCCTATGTCATATATAAAATACCCTGAATTCTAAGTTTACACGAATGTATGTAATGCCCGGAAGGATTTTTTAGTACACCTCTGGAACTGAAATTGTTCTCTGAAACGATCTGAAGCTTATCTGTCCGCCAGTTTCTTCTTTCATCTGTCTTTTCCGATGCCCGATGTTCACGTAATTTTGCTTTCAACTCGCAATTTCGCAATTTTTGCGAAATTTTGCCAAAATTTGATAGACTGGCATGTTTCAACCTGAGCCCGAACGTCATTGAAAGTTGAATTGGGCGGGATCATTGTCCATATAAAGTCCATTAGAGAAACAAATTTTTCAAAATTTCTCGACATAAATCGCTGAGTAATTATATTTTAACATAGCAAACTGATGGACAAAAATTTGGATCGGATGGGTGAACTTTTCTAACTCCCTCCCACCATATAACAATTTCTACGAAAAGTAAACGTTTATACCGTTTCCACCTTTTAAAATTTGATAATGAAAACTATAGCTTGACACTGCACTACGAAATTCGGACCAAGTTAGTTCGCATTTGAAAACTGCTCCCATATAAGGACTCCCACAATGTATAATTTTTGATATTTCATCGCAAAAAAAAAATTTTATTGGTGCTGTTGTGTAAGGCAATTAGTGGTTGACTTTGTCCGGCTATCATGCTTTAATTCGTTTTATTTGTTCATGTTTAGATTAACTAATAGCTGCTGCTTAGCAGGAATTCGATTTTGGGTCAGCATCTGATCGATGTTTGCGATTCGCCATAAAATGAAAACATTTTTTATGCTTACCTTCTAATGCCGTAAATATAGCTAATGCTTATACATTCACACAAGGCGATAATCAATAATGGAAAATTGCCAGCAAAACTATCCATCAACTGAAATATATAACTACCGGCGCCGTTCGCAAAGCACATAGATATCATGCAGCAAGTGAGACATAAGCCCTTGCGGAATGGCGAGGAAATTTTCATGAAATTTTTTATAAGAAAATATGATTGCAGCATAACTTACTCCAACAATCCATTCTTTAGGTAAATTCGGAAATAGTTTCATGTCCACAAGGGAGGTAACTACACCTTCTAAAGTGCCAAACTGTGAGTCAATGCCCAAAGTGAATAGCATTAGAAAGAATAAGACGGCCCATAATTGAGCGCCAGGGAACTGATTAATAGCCTCGGTGAAGATAATGAAAGCCAGGCCGGTACCCGAAGCACTCTGAAATATAAATTTCAATAAACATTAGAACATCGGACATTGATAGCTACCACCGACATTGGCTAATTCTTTTTCCAAATTGCATAACGGTAAATTGTTGGTTGCATTTTGTTTTATTAAGTGATCGCGTTCGGCGATGCAACGTTCATAGGTGGCTGTCGCTTTAAAACCGATAACTGAGAAGACGACCACACCGGCAAACATCGATGTGCCACAATTGGTAAACGAAACGAGTATCGCATCCCGATAACAATTATTGTTAGCCGGATTGTAGGAGCTAAATGCTATTAAACCGCCAAAAGCCAAGCCCAATGAAAAGAAGATTTGTGTACCAGCCTCCAGCCAAACTACTGGATCGAGTAAAGTTTCCCAACGAGGTGTAAATAAATGTGCCACCCCATCAGCTGCGCCTATGAAATAAAAGTCAAAATACATTTTTTTGTAATACGTTAGAATTCGATTTTCAAAATTCTAGTAAAATAAATTTATTGATGCTTGGAACTCATTCAAAATGGGAAGCACGTACGTTCTTCGCCTAAACAAGCAAACAACGGAAAACTCAATTTTGCCGCGAAGTCGACGCGCATGGCAAAAAAACTATGCATGGTTCCCCGGCGCGCAAAAAGAAGTCTTCTCCGAAATGGAACGTGTCTACAAGGAAGAGTATAACAAGTACGGCGAAGAGCTATTCAAGGAATATGCTCATAGTCGACGTCTCAACAAACGCATCTATTCCGATATAAATGCTAAACTCATGAAACATGCCCTCTACGACAAATACGACGCATTGCGGCCATACCGAAATAAATTCGGTCGTTTGCCTCTATTCTATTATTACACGAAATGTGCTCAAACAGACGAATCTGACCAAACAGACCAAGCTGGCAATCGATAGTATGTAGCGATAACGAGATTCAGTTAATCAATTTGTTATAATTTATTAATTTTTGATAACAAATATTTATTTAATAATAAAATGATATTTTATACATATATACTTTATTTGTCAAGTCTTTGATTTTTGGCATTATGACCGAAACGCTGAGGATTGGCCTCTACTACTATCATCAGCTTGGAAAGATATGTTAATTTATCGGAGAATTTGCTTTCGCTTTATCTCAACGGCCCATTGTCTTCCAATGTCGTTCAAACTGTCTATTTCAAGTACAGTTATGCCTTGGATTACGAAAAAGCGCACAATTTCGAGTGAAAATAATAAATAAAAGATCGTTTCTTATTCAAAGTTTTAAGCAGGGATTAAAACCTCCTTAGCTTATCATAATCTACGACATTTCGAGCTTCGAACTAATAATCATTTTCCTTAGTACGAAGTGCAATATTCTTTAATCATTCTTGGCAACAAACTCTTCCACGGACATGAAGAGATGAAGTAGAGGACTCTGTGCTGGACTCGGCTGGAATCGACTGAAATCGCTTGGGCTCTAAAATATGTTGTGGAACACATTGGCAATTTTCTGAACTTGTGCGCAGATCCTGACGAATATTAAGATAGAATTTTGTTCGAACAGTAATTTACAGAAGCGAACATCGGGATGACATGTACGTTGAAGTTTTCGCTTTTCTACTGAATGAACGATTTAATGGGACTTATTTACGACTAGATACGACGCGAGTTTTAAAGCGACGGCCCTGTTAAAATCCGCCCTCACCTATTAGGATCGTACCTATTGGCATATATGCCACGTTCCATTACCACTTGAAACGGTTTTATTCGAAACAAATTAAGAATTATTTAACATGTTTTTTGTTTTTGTATTTATAAAATGTGGTATCAGTTCCGATACCAGATACGTATGTCCATGATGGCCACATGCGTATGTGTATATGAACTCATATTATGACACTGATCAAAATTTTGTATTTGATATGACCTCTGAGACTTATTCGGAAGTGCATAGGGAGCACGCTTTATTGGAGTGAAATCAGTCATAACTCTCGCAATTAGGCACTGATATCTGTTACGTTTCGTGAAAGCAATTTGCACAAAATATTTCATATATTCAGAAATTAGTAAAAAAAAGAAATTTATGTAAACTATTTTTACAGAATAAAAGTACGCGAATAAACTAAGCATTTTCAATTTCGCTAGACTTTCTGCCATTTCCTCCCATATATTTCATTATGCGCGTTGCCATAAAAGTCCTCAAGTATTCGTATAAGAAGAGTCGGTGATTTTTGAAAATGCCAAGACTATTAAAGGTATAAAAGCATCCGAGACTCTAGTAGAACGTATGGATGCATCAAAATATCTTAGTATTTCCATATAGCCCTCCTTGTCCGACTACAGTGTGTTTACAGGTTTCAAACGAGTCTAAGATAAATAATAAAAAAAAATTACAATGATGGAAAAATGAATTCGCATAACACTTAAGACCTTTTCCGTAAAAGCGAAAAACTAATCGCAAAACAAATTTGAATACCTTTTCCCAGGTCGAATGAAAACTTATTTTTATAAAAAAAAAAAAAAGAGAAAAGAATTGGAGGAAGACGAATCGCGCCAATTGGGAGTGTCTTTATTGTAGTTTAATAAATGCCCGTTATTCCCACCAGATTATCAAATTTTCTTCTAAAATTCATTTCCGACCGCAAGGACTGATGTGCGCTGGCATGACTTGACAATCGTTATTATTGCTGTTATGGTCAGGAAAGTGCAAAAATGCAAGGGACTAACAGCTCAATTTTTACGGTTATAGTCGAAAATGTGAATAAGTGCCAATGAAAGCTCTTATTAGAAACTAAACCTTGCTAGAACCTATTGACGATATAATCAATATTAGATATCGCGGATATTTGCTTCAAAGAAGACGATATAACATTTCACAGAGTCCTTGCAATAATCGACTGATTGCAGAAGTGGCCCGCTTAAATAACATCCTTGGTGTCTACTTAAATTGCGGCGACTGTGAACTCAATCATAGAACTTGGAAAATAATTCTTAATATATTGATGTAATAAAGTGAACTGATCGCGTTCATTGAAAATGAAGAAAATTTGCGCTTTATTTGCCAATCTATGCTCAGAACTAAGAACTAAGAAAATGAACTGCAGCTTTACTGATGATTTTTTTCAACATATATGTGTAGGCATTGAAGTAGGCATCAAGCAAGAAAGGGGAAAAAAATTACATATAAAATATTAGATAAACATATTTTTTAGTTGACAAACGTAATTCGTTCATTTACTTAACAGAAATGGAGGTTATACTTTATCACCAACTGACACATCAACGAACAATTAGCGGTACAATAGCAAAGGCTCGACGCAAATTCAGGAGATATTACTCATGGTTTCCCGTTCAACAGAATTGCCTTTACTCCGAAATGCATAACGTTTATAAGGATGTGCGTAAAAAGTATGGCGAAAGCATATTTAAAAGTTACGCCAACGAGCGACACTTAAATGAAATCATCTTTTGCGATGCGAAGGTCGAAAACCAGGATAATGAAATCTTCATTGATCTTAAGAATACATACATAAAAGATCGCATGGACGAGTTCTATAATTTGCCCACATTCTACTACGAAAGTTCTACACAGTCTACGTGCAAGTTAAATAAATGAAAAATGTGGTCAATCTTTGAGATCCCAAAGAATAAATATATTTATGTACATATATCCATGTATATATATATATAAATATATATATATATATATATATATATATATATATATATATATATAT
>CCAG010008637.1:0-27421 GCA_001077435.1 Glossina morsitans morsitans | reverse complement strand
ATATATATATATATATATATATATATATATATATATATATAGAAATAGAAGGCATTTTTATTAAACTGAAATCAATAATGAAGTATGCTGCGGAAGCGTGATTCGAAGCCTCAGCATAAGATAAAAGCAGTATTGAAAACTAATTTCGAGTCCTTACATAAGGCACGAAAGAGTGAAAATATTCCAATGAAACTTAAAAAAATCTCCGATATTAAATCGAATATCTTCTCTTATTCAATATGTAGCGCGAGTGTAATAGACTTTCCAGGTCATAGCAGTTTCCAATTTCCCACACTATACAATGTCAAAGCAGGTCGACTATATCACTGCGCACAAGCTTCTTCACGCCCCTTCCACGGAAGTCCTAGGGTATTTGGCCGAAACGAAATGACTGATTTTGTAATACCTCCAGGATTTCCTGGCATGCAGATCAAGTAAATCTGAAGGCCTAAAAAAACACCTTAAAAAACGCACACAGGCACGTTAAAAACTTTACCCGTTCCATTTAGTTTGAAGTCACTCAACTAGGTGCTGTATGGAAATGCCTCTGATGTACAGGAGTAAAGCAAAAAGCCCGGGACAGTTCAGGGGGGTGTGTTGTTTGTTACAATGGACACTATAAGGCCAGCCAGAGTATGGTTTTGTGATAAGGAGAAGTGGAGCAGTAAACAAAGCTACAACAATGATGTGAGTGTCGTTTGTCGTCTTCAAGTTATAGTCTATTGATTAAAAGGTGTACAAATCCTTGATTCTTTTCGGTATCATTTCGTGCTTTGGCTTAAATATTCGTGGCAGGACAATATCCTGTTCGGCTATTAAGAAGGAATACATGCGCCAATTACATGCTTAGCGTATGTGAAAATATCGAATTTTTGTATCGGATCGAATATTTGATTTTTGTACTCGGTTATCGAACTTAAGGAACGTGTATAGAAGTGGATCTAAAAACGGTTCCATCATTAAGTACCCCGCACAGTTTCGCCTAATAGAATTTCTCATTTATGTTCATGATAAAATGCCAAATATTATAACTTGTTTCCTTGTAAGGGCATATAGCATGGCAACCGAAAGTTAGGCTTATGTGCTCACCAAATTTGAGATACTACTTTTCATAGAAGTGGTTACATGATAGACCCGTCCAATCAGTATTATATGTTAAAGTACTCTACGTCGCACGATACATCAGTGTATCAAATTTCGGAAAACCGTTAAATTGACGCGCAAATGAGCGCTGTCGAAAATGGTTGAGACCGGTCCATTTTTCCAAAAGATTTGCTATTTTCAAAATTTTTCCAAAAGACTCGCTGCATTTTAATAGTTTCACAATCTAAATTGATATAAGAAATTTGGTTCGGATGAGGCAATTTTTTGAACCTCCTGCCCCATAACGGTTCCCACGAACGCGGAATCTTTGTGTGGTACAGAGATGGAATTTTCAATATTTTGTGGTGAAAATTGGTTCATAAGAGCAAATTAATAAAGCCACCAAACTCACCGAATTCGGACCACATGGATCTATTTTTTGGATATCACAGCATCTAAGCATTTACAGGAAATGTAAATCCTTATAGGGCAAAAGGGCCTCACTATTAATATTTTAGGATGAAAATTGATCGGTAATAGGAATTTTGCAAAGCAATTACCAGTAGGGAATTTGTATCACATAGGTCTCTTGTTTAAATGCTAGCATATATAGGGGTCATCGTGAAAAGCAAGTCCTCATATAGAGAGAAAGTTTAATTGCTGCTTTTTTTGCGACAGAAACTGAAAAATAATAAAATTTCTAGGAAATAAATTACATTTGCCGGCCAAGTATCGTTTTGGGTAGTCTCCAATGTGTGGGCTGGCGTGGAAGGTATGCTTTTGCATGAAAATAATGTGTAATTTTTGGTGTATTAACCAAAACAGGTTAATAACGGTATTAGGCAAAGTGGTGTTGGACATTTCACGGTCGACCTTGCCTGACTATAATGTCCTTAATTGTTTACGAATTATGTTAGGCGACGCCGTCTAGTGGATTAAATAGGCCACCTTGCCCGATTACAATGTTTTAACTTCTTCTCTTTCACTTTGAACAATCGGATTTCGTTTGAATGATTTTTTTAATGAATCTCTTGTTTTCAAAGCGAATATTATTTTTTATTAAATTTAATAGAAACAACGATAATCTAAAGACGTTATAACTCGAAATAAAAAACAAATCAGATTTTTTTCTTTCCTTTTAAGCATAGAAATTCAGTGCAAGTTGATTGAATAAAAAGTTCTTGGAAACAACAAATTTTTTGCGCGAATAAAATGAAGTAGAAAACTATACCCCTTTACAAATACGCATCGTTTTTCGGAAAATGTTGAGCTTTTTAAAGTTCCTACACGAACGAATACGGGTGGATGTGCTTCCTTTTCATAGAATGTAGGCGTTTTCTTTCTTTCTGTAGTTTGAAGTGAACTAACCTTTTAATGTTATGCCACGAAAGAAGAATATAATCAGCACCACATAGGGAAAGATGGCTGTCATATACACAATTTTACCGCTCGATGTAATACCTTGTACCATACAAATATAAACAAGAAACCAAGAGACAATAAGGGCAATAGCCATATGATAATTGAAATTTTCCGGTTCATCAACGTTCTCCGAACATTGCAATGTAGTGCGATACCAATAGAATTGCGTTGGCGATGCCATCTAAATGAAGATAAGTAAATAGATAGTCGGATATAACAGATAAAGTAAATACAAATTGTCAACCTACATATATATATACATGTGCTTATGCTTACCACACATTCAGGTTCATGATCATAAGTATAATTGGCATAAAGACGCGTTGGGCAATCAGCCCAGGGCAGTGGAGATTCGAAACTATGCAATAAATATATGAGGCACCAAGCAATTATTGTATTATAATATAACGCCACAACGTAACTGACAACGGCCGATGAGATACCAATGCCACCCAAATAAGGCGACACTTGACTCCAAACTCCGATAGCACCCTTACGTAAACGTTGGCCAATGGCCAATTCCAGGTAGAATATAGGTATACCTTGGATGCACAACATAATAAAATATGGCACCAAAAAGGCGCCGCCGCCGTTCTTTTGAGCCAAATAGGGAAAACGCCAAACGTTACCCAAGCCCACAGCATAACTGAAATTATAAGTGAAGTGTAAGTTTAGATGTAGGTGCGTCTATATACAATATTCAACTTAAATGGTTACCCTATAGTAGCGAGCAGAAACATTATTTTACTATCCCAACTCTCACGTTCGTCGCCCTCTTTATCGCCCTCGACTAAGTCATCAGCTGGTGGTGCACTTTCAATTGCTGCCACCAGATCGGCGACTGCCTTAGTAGTATCCACTTCTTTCGCTTCTTCCAGCTCCGACGATTCATCGAAGGCGTCCGACATAAAAGCCTGATTGGTCGCTCCATACATCGGTGTGTGATGCAGACCATGATGATGCGATCCAGGACGATGACTACCTGTTGAACTGCTTGTGCTATGCTCTGACACTAGACGGCCGCGCAATTCCTTCAAATAGATCAAAGAGTAAGGTAAGACAACTCCACAAGCGTTTAAGTCCGCATAATTTAAAAACAAACTTACTCTCAACTCATGCTGATCGATACTTCTTTGAGTTTTCAATACAATATCCCTTGAGCTTTGTCTGCGCAACAGTTGAGCTGTTAGAACAAATTATGGAAGATCTTTGAATCATATTAAAAGGATTGCAAAAGCTATATGGTCTACGAATAATTATATAAAAACTCAAATAGAACTGCAGGCGTTCTCACGGGGCCCTATGTAATAGGTCGCCCCCTATAGAAACGTATATGTGTATAAGAATTATACATAATTAATAAATTGCCCAAAAGATAAAATAGAACAAAGCCAAGAATTCTAAAGATTTCGAGTTAAGTTTAGATTATTTAGTAACAAGTTTCCTTAATATCGCGTTTAATAAATAAATTTTATATGAAAAACGAAAAGTAAATTCTTTTTCAGAATTTTACTAGACTCAAATTTTACAGGTAATGGAATCATCTAATGGATGCTAGATATTGCCCAAATTAAATTCCTTGAAGGCCAATTCCCATTTAGCCAATGACAGGGTATATTACTGTTACTAACGCTGTTAAGACTGAAGACTACTGTAATAGTTTCAAAACCAAAACTACCGACGTTTTACTTACACATATTTGGACTAAAAAAGATCGTTTCGAAGCCCCTTTTTTGCCAAATCGCTACAATCGCAAAAATGAAGATCAAAAGATGAAGTTCAGCACAAACATTTCTTGATTCATTAAGAAGTCAAGGCTAGGAAATGATTGTGATCTACCCACATACAAGTTCACAACAGACTAAAAATTTTAATAACCACGAAAAAATACCGACAATTTTTTCATATTTTCAGCTATTATCTAACTTTCGATTCCGTGAAAATATATGGAGAAAACTTCTACCCAAGGATTGGTGGCAACCGACTGCATATTTAGCCAAAAAAGTGGTGCGAACCGTTTTATTATATTATTACTACGTCCGGTTATTACGGGCACGGTTATTAATATATACACAATTAACTACAAAATTTGAATTACAATCTATTTCCAATTGAATGAAGAACAAGATAAATATGCTTACATTTAATTTTTATTTTGAAAGAATAATTTCTAGGAAATTTGTGCAAGGGATATTTTCTCATAAAATTTTTTAGGACCAGACAGAAAACCGTTGAATATAGTATTAGCTTGATACGAGAAGTCTTTTTTTGTTATGTAAAGCAACTGAAAGACAAATAACATTTTTCTTAAGTAAGCAAATATCATTATTTTTTCCGCATTTTTATAAATTTTTTCATAACTTTTCTGCTTTGCCTCATTTTATCAATTTTTGAATTTAAAGTTTTATATTAAAACTATTCATTGCACTGTTAATACCTTTAGTATGAAATTTTTTCAGTTTAACTAAGTATCCCATATGGTCTAGTGGCTAGGATATCTGGCTTTCACCCAGAAGGCCCGGGTTCGATTCCCGGTATGGGAACTCTGCAGTTAAGGTGTGGTGCCTTTGCGTTGTTTTTTTTTTAAATCTATGCCCATCTTTTTGCTTATTTTAATAAAACTTTTACGACAATTCGTTTATAAAGCAACAAATATTGATCTCTTTTTATATATTTTCGTCTCTCAGCGAGTTTCAGTATCTTCAATGTTAGTATGGTTTTTCGATTTTCTATATCAAGACAGTTCGTATGGCAATGAATTGAGTAGCTCGAAGAAATCGAATTTTATGATGTTTATTGTTGCATTTTCGATATTTATTCATTCTTGGCTATAAAACACATTCAGCTGAATTAAGCAACTCGGTTAAGATTCAAGACTTAAATTGCAACATAATAGAGATGATCATTGATCGAAAACACAACAACGTTGAAAGTAAACAGTTTTTTAGTATATTTTTAGGCTCAAAGTATTAACAAGCGCACATAACTCGAACTAACTGCTACAGGCGACCGCCTTTTAACACAACTATTTCGTACAGCGCTCTATCGAAAGCGTGCTACGCGAAACTCTTCTACTTCTTTATTTAATCTAAATTTTATCACATACAGAATAACATAATTTAATCGTAGATACAACATAACTTAAAATATTTATATATATATTTATATATATACCGTATATATAAATATATACCGAATAGTATCGAAGCAGTGCTTTACAAGTGCAATCTAAAGCGCGTGGGATACCTGTATACATATGATTACTTCCTAAGTGTATTTCTTACCGCACTGAGCTTCGAACATGCGACCACTGAATTGTTAGTGGCGAGACTTCTTCCCTCGGCTATGAGATAGCCCAAACAAGTACAAATATTAATGCACGGTAAGAACGACCGTAATTCAGTACAAATTTTCATCGATTATCGTTATAAAATAGCAAAAATTGTATATATTTTCAATCAAAAATGTGATTCCGATTCGATGGATTTATTGCGAATGGGCTTGGCATCCATCCCGACAAACTTGCTATATCTTAATACCATAACTAATGTAGCGTGCAAAAATACTACAAATTCAAAAAAAGAAAACCCATCGCAAACGCGTAAGAATGTGCGCGTCATTCGCAAGAAAAGTTCTACAAACGAAAATTTGTGTTTTTATTAATCAGTACAGCTAAGCTCCTAATCGACCCGCAATAGCATTTAACAACTACAGAGAACAAGTATAATTTCATTGTTAGCTCTTCAGCAGTTGGCTAAATATTTTTTTTTATGACATCGCTTAGGTGTTATGCTACGATGCGATATTTTCACAAGTTGTTATTAAATATGGATTTTATATATGGCATGAAAATATATTTAGAATAGATTTCGAATTCGATCGGATCGACACGTTGATAAAAAACATCCTAAAGTAATTGTGTAAAAAAGTGCTTCAGAAGAAGTATAATAAATATATTCGTAATTAGCGTTGATATTTACGACAATTTGTGTATTTAGCTCCGTTCGTCTGGGCCTTTCGGACGTTCTCAAATACGCTGAAATCGAGATGGTTCATGGACCCATATTAAGCCGACAACCATTTAGCATTTACACTCTCTTTTATGTACGTTTGGACTTGTACCAATGATGAATATATAGTTCATCCACTTTGGATCATTTTTAATATTAACTTTAAGTCCTTTAGAGTGTTTCATACATCCACACAAACCTAATTTATTCGATACCCCAAGGAATGAAGAGTATACGAATTCCTGTTTCTTAATAAATAATGCTTAAAAAGGGTTGGTGTAGAAATCAAAAAAAAAAAAAAAGCGGAAACCTTCACAAAATCTACGAACTAATAAGACAATTAAAGCAATATGTTCAAGCTCTCTTCGTTAAAAAATTAGTCAATAATCGATCGCCGCTCTCTCATAGACATCAAGATACGCATGTCGATATGTGAATGTTGGGAAAATCCAATCTTAGGGTTGTACAAGCAGAGCCGCTAGTCTAAGTTGCTAGTTGCTAATGCTCATCCTGCTTTAGTCCTTTGTTTTTGTTTTTTAATGAACGTTGTTTAAATGAATTGTAATAATAACAATAATAATCTAAGTTGTTTGGTCTGTTCCATTATCATTAAGCGTTTAAGGAGTTAATTACGCACATTGCCAAGTTCTATGATGGACAATGGCTCTTATTGCCCTAATGATATCGGATAAAAAAATATTCACATGCGCGTTCGAACGCGTGCGACTTTCTTTAACTTCGGGAGGCTTTACAAGAAGCTTATAGTCGAGTGCTGCTTATTTTTGTACTTGAAACTGAATTGCACAAGTAAAGTTTATCATCTTTGACGAAACTGTAAACAATCTTAGACGCATCGTAATTAGAGTTCTTCTTCTAATGCATTTGTTTCGAACGGTTTATATTTTGGCTAATTATCTGGCTAATCAACTTTTAAGGATATAATGCACGTCCAGCTCTTTCTCGCCTAAACGTGTGCCGGCAGCAGTTACGTCTAAGTGTCTCCAGGGATCTAAGGGAATAATAAATCGCTATTTCTTCGCGTGAGAGACAATCTTGTACGGTGATCCGAAAAGAATCTATGGCTATTCCTGACTGTATTTATCATTCGCGATGGCTTCAAGCAATCACGTTCTTGACCAAAATTTATCTCTGCAATCAATACCAATCAATACTTATTGCCAAAAACATATCTTAAAATCTGGCACGAAAATGTAATTTTAATCAATAGAAGTGGAATGAGAAAACACGTGTCATCTTCTAGTTCCCGCGAACGAATCGAAAGTCTTATAGTTTGTATAAATGGTTAACCTTAACGTGTTGGATCATTCGAATGCCTGAACGGTTAAGGAAGCTCTGAGACATTTTCAAAAGTTTTTTAATTGATTTTTTCAAGAATAAAATAAAACAAATAGTTTATTATTTTTATAAAAGAGGGAGAAAGAGAGAAAGAGAAAGAGAGAGAGAGAGAGAGAGAGAGAGAGAGAGAAATGACTTCACTCACCTGTGTTGGCCATATTTGCAAGTTTTTAATGTGTGTGTATGTGTGCGGCGTACGTATGGAAGTATTATTATCTTTTCTCTTTCTTTTTCTTTTAATTTTTTGGTAATCAATTATTTATATATAGATATATATATTGGATTTATATTTCATCAAGAAATGCATGCATATGCAGGAGCAACTTATTCATTAAATTTTCAGTGCTGGTGCATGTTGTGGTTTTGATAAGACGGTGCGATCATTATTGCTTAACTTCCGTATGTGTACAAGAGGTCGTGCAGCCAGTGATATTGTGCAATGCATTCTATATTCACAGTTTGAAAAATTTTCTTGTTTTAAAAAAAGTACAAAAAAAATAAAAAAATTTAAATTTATAATGTAATTAAATCAAAGTAAAAGATACTTTTTATTTTTCTAATTAAATGCACCTTTAGATTAATTAATACATACTTAGTTGTTAGCGACACACTCTGCCTATGCAGCGTAATGAAAATTGATAATAAACCTTACTAAGCAATGAAATTTAACATACACATACATATTAATTATTATTATATAATAAATATTCGTACTTAAGAACTAATAGGATTACTGATGACTATATACACATATAAGTCGAGATTATCATAATCGCATTTAACAATCAAATAGATTTGTTTAAAAGTTTATGTTTGCTTGAAATTTAATGATTAATGACTCGAATCTTTTCCTTTGATCCTTGGACCTTGAAATGAATACCTTTCAAACAATGCTATCAGATATCGTTTGAATAAACCTTTTTTTTTTATTTTATTCACGGGATCTCTCCTATACGAGTAAAATGGTAGGAAAGAGAAAAAGATAATAAATGCGAAGCGGCTGCAGCGCGGCTAGTGGATGTGTGCCCAATCCATGCCTTTGCTGACTAAAAACTAATCTGGGTAGTTATAATATTATGCAGTCTACAAAATAGTAAGCATTAAGCCTTGAAACATTTCTTTTAATAGGGCTCAATATTTTCCAGACATATTCGCGGTGTAATCTGACAACAAAAATTTTATCCAAACACGCAAAAAAAAACTACCCACGCACTCACACACATGTATTTAATTACCCACACACAACCGCACGCATATCTATATAAATACAGAATGAGTGAGAGAGAGAGAGAGAGAGAGAGAGAGAGAGAGAGAGAGAGAGAGGGGGAATATAAAATAATGTTGATATCGCAGAGATAGCATCAAATATATTACTTTTAGAAGTAAAGTAAATAAGTTATGCGCATAAAAGTATGCTAATAAATAATAACAATAACAGCAATATAGATTAAGAAACCGATTGTCTTACATAATAATGTCAGTTATGAAACAATACAAACAGATATAAAATGTAATTAATAATTTATTGATATTTCTATCTATCGAAGACACCGCACACATACTTGTTCAATATTTTATTATTTTTTAAATAAATTTTTGTTTTCAGCAAGAGCAGCCAACAAAAACGAACAATACAATCATTACAATCGAAACACTATAAACTATGAACAAAGATTATAATAATACACAAAAAAAGGACGAAAAAGAAATCATATTAAAAGAAACGATATTTAAACTTTGTATTTGTAAGCGAAGTAAAAAATTGTTGAATAGAACGATACGAGTTTCAACGATTAGAATGTTATGTTTACAATTGCTGTATAAAAACACCCACACCTACCACTACGAATTTTTCATCCATTCAAAATAAGGTAGCATCTGGTCTGAAAAAGCAAATTAATCCTGGTTATGTTTAAGGAACAGAGCAAACCGATTGTAAACCCACACACGCACATACACATTTATTTATGTGTTTATGTACATACATATGTATGTACGTACGTACGTGCAGGTATTCTATAGTCTATTTTTATATACATATATGCACATATATATAGATATATGCATATGCGTGTGTGCGTGTGTGTTTATGTATATATATGTTTATGTGTTTGTGGGTGAAGCGGGCGGAGGGGAGCAGAGGCTATGTATATATTTATGTAAATACGTATATATGTACGTGTGGAAATGTCCTGCAAATTTTTGCATAACAGTCCTCTTTTGAAAATTTTCTCCCCTTTTCAAATATTCACATTTATATATATATTTCATTGGTTTACACACTACAATTATTATTTAGTAAGAAATCTTTCACAAACATTTTTCGAAATTTTATTCATACAAATGACAAACAATTAAACATTTTTTATTTTCTATAATTAATTTTTATGTATTTATTACATTATCGACCAAAAGCGTTCTTAGCCTTAACACCGAACCGTTAAAACTGTTGACACATAGCACAAAGTCAAGAGTGGCTCTTGTAGTACTAAACTTGAGAAACTTGATACACGGATGCGTAAGTACTAAAACGTATAGATGGATAATTTTCTATCTTTCGATATATGTACGTACATCAGCAAACTAAATATCCTGCGGAGAGTTACAAAAATTACAGAGAGAAAATATAAAAGAGAGCGAACGCAAAAAAAGAACAAAAGACTGCGTGGAGCTCATCGAAAATGAAAGTATATGTTATTTATGAATGGCATAGATTTCACGTATAAAGGTAAGTAAGTGAACGATAGTGTTCTTTAAATTATGATAAAAGAAGTACCGAAGGGGTGCGAATAAATTTCAAAACATATACAACATATACACTTAAATTAATTGTTGACATTTTAAGTTGACTTTTTTGTTTGTACACTCACTGCACTTGTAGCCGTATGTTGGTTCAATAGCATCTTCATTACCGAACAATGTACAATATTTTTTTTTAATATACACTATTATAGTAATCGACTAAGCATGCAAGTCTTTACAAATAAATATCAAAGCATTTATGTACATAAGCAGTTAATTTTTAAACAATTTGTTAAATCTGTTTACTTTAAAATCAATGTATTAAAGTATTTCGTATATGTGTCTTTGCGACTTTTTTTTTGTAAAACTAAGATCAGTCGATTGGAAACGCTTTCACTAGACATTTATTCGTCGTCCTGCTGTCATCAGTGTACATTGAGCTATTTTTTACATTTTCTGGAAAATTTATTGTAGAGTCTTTTTCTGATGAACCATATAGTAGGTGCATACTTATATACTTCCTATATCGTATCACACACATCGTACATTGTATACACTTTGAACTAAACTTATGTACGATTTAATAGCCGTTAAGAAGTAGTTATACAAATTGAAAACCATATTGATACTTATATGATTTTCCTTAATTTTGGACGGATCGATTTTCTTGATTATGTATTTTACTAAGGGAAATTTAAAACACAACTTGCTTTAATTTTAAATTACAACAAATAGGAAAGTAATATTCAGCTGGGGTCGAATCTCTCTTTTGCTTCACTAAAAAGTGGTGGTAAGAAGAATTAATCTACGACGTCATGACGTTAACCATAACCATAACTAATTTAGGATTAACACACTTAACATTACGTGTTGTTCTCTCCACGACCTTTTTGTTTATCCTTTTGTATACCCATACGGAGGTTAATTGTCCGCCATGGTCTGACGTTCACCACAATTAATTAGGAATTAACACACTTATATTGTCGCCTTCTACTCCCCAAATCCTTTTATTGGGTATCCATATCACTCGTATTATTAAGAAAAAATTAATCCACCAGGTCGTGGTGTCCATCATTTATCACCATATTGTGACTTGTTTACCTTATGATTGATAAACATAAAACTTCGAAACAGTAAAAATAGAACAATTTGAGCTTGAGTGGGCACGACCGATTTTTTCCACTTTTGCACATAAATAATAGAGTTTTTCGTTCGTTCGTTCGTTTCGAGTAATGAGCAAAACCCACAGAAAAAAGTTCGACTTCTCCGAAGAAATAAAAAAAAGTCTTCAAATTTAACCACATTATAGATACCATAGAGAAATGACCTATAGGACAAATTGTTAGAACAATTATTTACTTATTTGTTAACATAAACACCAACGTTTATGATTATAAAAGAAAAATCCAGACTTGGGAAGCCAAACAACAATAATAAGTTTGCCATCAATTGCACTAATGCAATGCAGTAAGCCCCACATGTTAGTGAAATCCTGCACTATATTCTTCCATTCACGTCCGTTGGATAGGGGTATTCATGCAGTGGTTAAATTTTTCCATATAAACTTTTATATTTCGTAAATAATTTTTAGATCAGTTGAAACGCCGATTTTAGAGGAGATTTTGGATACCATCCCTATACCCTAAATATCTAAGGATCATAGTGAATTTTATTGTATCCTTCATATAAAAGTACTTACAGGAGTTTGGGAAAGGGTCTACATTTACCTGACTATCGAATTGAATTTTTATGAAGTTGAACTTCGAGAAATTCATATAAAAAATCAAAACTTCTCGGGCTCATTCTTACAATTTCTTGAGCTTTCTCATGATCGCTGCAGATACGTTTGTTCGAACGTAAAAACTCCATAAACACCACATCTTGCGAAAAGTGCTCTCATCCAAGATTTTCTCATTTATTTACTTTTTATCTAATCAATCTTCTTTATCATCAATTATTAAGCAGCCCCTTTTCCCTTTATATTAATTTTCTTATTATTATTTTTCATAAATTGGTTGCCTAAGTTTACATTGACTTCTTTATTTCTGGTTTTAAAACCATATGTTTTTGTTTACATTTTCCTGTAAAATAATATGGCAACGCTGCTGTCCATTGTGGTTATCGTTTGGTAATTTTTAAAACGAAATCGAAAATGACATATCATTATGTTGCCCTCTAAGAATTGGCATATCGCATGCTTTTGTATATATTTACGAGCAAATAAAGGAAAACGAGGTGGAAAAAATAAAAACGACTTATTTCAAATTTGAAAGTTCTAACTTCGTATTGTTTTAATTTTTTTGCATCATATAATATGGAATCTTGGTCCATCTCCATCCAACAAACAAAAAAAAAAATATAATATGTAATTTCAATTTTCACTACACCTGGTTGGCTTAATAATAGATTCGACAATTACTGGATTCGTATAGAGGACTTTTGCGACGACTTTTAAACACGATGATAGTGCGTTGAATGTACTCTCTATAACTTTTCTCCTTCTTGAAAGACGCGCGTTAAAAAGTTGTTTGCTTTTACGTAGCAGTCTACCATGGTAAGGCTTCAATAAATCATCACGTAACGGAAAAGCTTGATCAACGACAAAGGAATATGTGATCTTTATGCCCAAGCCTGGCGAAACGTCAGCTTGAGGAATGTTAAATCTATTATTAGCTAAATCACATCACTTTGTGAACCGTAAACTCCAATATCCATAACTATAGAGGAGTAATTTATATCGAAGACTTCCAATAACATTATTTTTGCTATTGTGTGGGCAATCCATATCGCGACGTAGGTGAATCCCGCCACAAATACTCACCAACGACTTCGTGTCTGATTCTCCAGATGGCCTCTCATTCACATAGAATATGATGGGACCTCTCGCCCTTCTCTTGGCAGAAACGGTATCAGACATACCCACATTTTTCCGGTGGTACATAAGGGAACTAGGACTCGCGTAAAAGTCCGTGACTAAATATAGGTCGCTTCATCTTAGTTCCAGTAGTTTATGTGCGACACCACAAGATTTTATGAATCGTTTTGTCTGCCGCTGTCCTGCACATTGCGTTCAATTGCGTGATACCAGCCTATTAGTATGGCTTCTTAGTACGTCACAGAAAATTTCAGGACCTATCGTGATCCCGCGGGCTCCCCTTTTGGCTAGACAATCAGCCCTTTTGTTGCCAACAACACCCGAATGGCAAGGCCCATGGGACATTAACGCGGCTAGACTGTTGGAGTAAATGCAGATCAGTTTTCTCCCGTATTGCGTTCTTAAGCATCCGGGTGTGCAGATTGTAAAGACTTCTACTTGGAATGTGAAGGGATTATATCCCATCGGTACAGCTTTTGAAAAACGCGGGCTGAAAACCCCAGCTCTCTATACATATGGGCGTAGTGAAATAAGATGGAAAAAACGAATAGTACCTGTGCACGTTCGATTTAAAAGTGAAAACATCCGAAAAGACAGGAAAGACCACAGCATTTAGGTTGTTTTAAACGCATGCAGAGCAGTTAAAGAATGTTTAGTAGCGGAAGTGTATCGCGTTATACGAATAACTATAGGACGAGTTGGTAGGAGCTAAGTAGTAGACAATTTTTTTATATTTCTCCGACTACACCTAACACCCGACTGAAATTAAGAATCTCCGGCATAAACACAGCCAAGCTTTACCCGTCCAATTTCGAGGAACAAATTGTTATACTTAAAATATGCAATGCTTATGAACGTAAAATACATAAATTAATTTTTCAAAATTTTTATAAGTGAGAAAGCTTTAGTAAATTGCCTACAGCTAAGAAAGTTTCCTTACATATATGGAAATTCTCATTGTTTGTAATTAGCAAACGCCTTTAAATATTCAGAAAATTAATATTAATTACCAATGGAATACCAATGGTATTTCAAATTATGCGTTTGGTTCGGTATATTAGAATATTAAAGAACATTTTATTAACTTGAAATGCTTCAAAAACCTTTTGTGTACTTTTTTGATTTTTTTCTACTTTTCGATGTATTCAAATCATCGATTTGTGTAGATTGATGTACATCTTCAAAATCATGTAAGATCTGCTGACTTTGGCTTAGATCGAATAATTGATCACTAACGAAGCTGTCCTCTTGAGAGTACTTAACAGCTTCGCTGGGTGGTATGGAAGTCATTGGTACATCTTTATTGGTTTGAGTATTAAGCCAATTATTGACTTTCGTTTCAGCTTTCATACTTTGATTCGCTGACAAATTATTCAGTTGTATAGCATGTCCTTCCGCTTCCATGTCAACATCCCAAATAGACAACAAGTCTTCTACCAAAGCATCTTTGTAGGAATGAAGTTGAGTTGAAGATTTTTGCCAACGGCCCATGTGGAGTCGCTTTCGCTTCCCTGCGCTGTTAACGCCTTCTTCTCTGAAGAATACTTCATTTTCGTTTTGGGCGTCTGCGGTCGTTTCCAAATCATATTTTGTTGGATTACTTAAGAACTTGCAACGAAATATTTTGCGTATGCCTTAAATGCAATAAAGCAATGGATAAGTAAATAGTTGGACAATGAAAATTTAATCAGATGGAAACAATTCACCTTTTAATTTAACTATATCACTGTAATGTAAAGGATGTGATTGAAGATTACAAATCTTTTCTGCATATTTGCCCATCATTTCATTGCTAAAATTTGTTGTGCGAGCATCAGTTTCTACTTTGTCACGTTTGATCAGCGTGTGAGCGTACATATCACCATTTGAATTTGAAAATATCAAATATGTACGTTTACACCTATCGTTCGCTCTTAAATCATAAAACTTTAATCCCGTCGTGCAACATTGAAGACGACCCTGGAGATTGGCTTCTGGCTGAAGACAATTGCCCTTCAGGCGAGCACTGTTATAAGCCTCCATTAAAGTGGGGGGTTGATATGGCAAACAGAAAGATTTATATTTAAATGCAGGTTTGTCCGACGTAGAAGCGAATTCACATATTTCCGAATTACATATGCGCGACATTTCGCAAATGCACAAATCGCCCGCAACAGGAGAAGAAAGTGCTATATATTCCTTATTTTCATCTTCGAGTGTTTCCATCATTAGTGGAGCATATTTGCACTGATGCGTCCACCGGCAAACGGCGTTTTGGGAATTAACAAGACTAATTGCCTTAAAATTTCTGATATCGAGACAGTGAAGAGCATGATTGGTACACACATACAATAGATTATCAAAAGCACTGGTTGTCACCGCCGTGATATGATCACAAATATAAGTTCCATTTCGATTGATGGTTACATTGTCCAGCCATTGATCCGACGGAGTTCGTAAATCAATTAAACTCAACTGTTTTTCATTAGCATATATAAATGTATTTTCACGCCATGGCTTAATGGTATTCCAAAGGCATTCCGATTTATGCGATTTAACATCGTACAGTTTTACTAAAGAAGGTGCACTCCTTTTTAAATCATATTGGCGTAAATGCTGCTTCATGGTGGATATTAGCAAAGTATCTACATCTGCCACAGATTGGGCTACACTAATAAACGGAGTGGTTTGATTTTTAAACATCGCTAGCCTTTTCATTTTGAAACACTCTTCGGTAGCATATATGGAAACAACATTGCGTTGTCTGCAGATAAAACGATTTAAATAGTTACTGCTGGTTGAAGGGCTCAGTGACTGGATTTCAAATATTTCACTATTTTCTTTCAGATCTAACGTGGCCAAGCTCTCCATGGACGCGTCACAAGCCTTTCCTCCATTCAGTTTGCCAACATCTATTATATAAATTAGAGTAACATAAAATAAAGCTTAAAATCCATTTTATATCTCTATTTACTCACTCAACGTTTGTAGATTATTCCCCGTAACATACACTACTTGGCTAGTTTGTGGTAATACACAGAGATTGCCGCCTGTGTAATAGTAATCATAACTTCCATGAAAATATGGATCAGGATTCAATAACGCTCTCTCGGCCATATCAAAGGCAGAGCAGTGGTAAATTTCTTCCTTTTCAGCGGCTCTGATTTGTTTTTATCTAATCAAGGGAATAATATGGTTTTTAAATGGATAAATATGATCGAAAATATAAACGCTTTTTTGTTATTTTTAATGTAAATTTGCGAGCGGCGGAACTGTATTGCTAGCGCATCGCACAGATTGCTTCACATTTTTTTTATCTTCTACGCCATTTGCGGAATAAGGTTATATTAAGTTTGTGTGGATGTATGTAAAATCCATACGGACTTCAGATAAACCCATCTTTTGAGCACCGATCGATTTAGAATCACTTTCTTGTCTATTAATCTGCCCATCTGTCCGTCTTATTATCTTGTGTTCCACCTACTGGCCGTAATTTTTGAGAGATTTCGATGATATTTAAGCCACTGACGTGTTTTGTCTCAAGGATGAACTCTATTGAAAATGGTTCTGGTCCCACCATACATTATATAACGCCTTATTTTGAAAAGTGGCAACTATTTTGAGAAAGTATGGAGGTATCACATGTGCGACCACTAATCAGCGAATTAAGAGCTGTATAATCTGGCAGACCGATTTAGTATGAAAATTGCAAAGAAGAACTATCTTTCGTTTCCTGAATATAGAATATATTCCTGGTTGCATTCCTCATTAAATTGCTTGCAGATAATGTTCAATGCATTATTAAACGGTAATTGTCCGCTTGGATCCCATTGGAAACACCTAATTTTACTAAATTATCTACAAGTTACAAGTGCGTTTTCTAGATTTTCTCACCAAAGGGAGAACAAATTTTCGATCGTTATATTGAACTTACTTTGCACCGCTCTCTGATATGTAGTCCGCGTGGTTATTAGTCGCTTTCGGTAAAATTCTCGCGTCATAGACCGCTTATGACATAAGTCGATTGTTTCGCATTGTTTGTTAGCCACATATATAGGATGTGGTGCTAATACTTGGCAACTGGGATACAATGGTAGAACCTCTCGATTATCATGGGGGCATAAGGTTACATTAAAAGCAGGAAATACGTAGTGGCTAGCACGCCAAATTAAGGATTGGCTATTGTCCACAAGTAGACGGTCTATTTGATTGACGTGTGAACCTTTCGAACTTCTCTTATCGTAATTCTCGTCAAGCTCGTCTGAACTCAAATCTTTTTCCTCTGTCGTTTTTTCGGCGTCCTATAAACAAAAAATAGTATATGATTTTATTTCCAACGCTAACCGTAACTTTTACCTTTTCCAATTTTTTTTTGTTTCTTTCAATTATTTTGGTTTTAAATATTCGCGTCTTTTCTGCGCGCTTAGGCATTTTGAAAGGTTTCCAAGGCGAAGCTTTTAATGATCAATAAATTTAAAAGTTTCTGCTGTCCCTTTTCTTCTTTTTTGTAATTTTTTTTTTTTTTTTTTTTTTGCTCCACAAAACTCATTAACCATCTGCCAGACAGCCAGAGTACTCGTTGAATAAAAACTCACCAATATTAACAGGAAACTAAAATTAGAAAATTTGAGTACAATTTCTGCGTTGTAATTTATACAAGCAATAAAGGAATAATGACATATGTTTGGATTAACGATCGTTCGAAGCGAAGTTCATAGTTGAAAAATGAAAAGAATAAGAATTTTCTGGGAAAATCTTTTGAAAAGAATACATTCGTTTCTTTTTCTGCCTCTTCTTCGTCTTTGAATCTACTTAACAGAAATTAAGATGTTTTCATGTTAGAAATTTATAGCCAAAACATTCGAAGGAGATAAAATATTTATTCATGACAGAAAAAAGTGTTGCAGTCTTAAGGTTACAAGAACGACTGTTGAATCAATAATCCTTTAAAAACTATGAGATCGTATTCATAAGACGCCAAACGCAAGCTTTGGTGCAACTATAAGATTGACGAACGTGGCAAAAAAGGCGTTGGAAGTTTTCAGCTTATGGAACAAAGTAAAATGTAACTCGTATATTACGAGGTTTTTTGCTGTGCTCAACGATTTTCTCCAAACTCCATATTATGTATAAAGGATACAATGAGGTATCATTTTCGATTTCTGGTTAAAAACTCCCAAGTGATAAACACAATAAGCAGCCGCGCTAGCATAGTGTTTTCCAGGAAAATGTCAACATATATGACCAAAACATAGAAACAAAAATAAAGAAATCAACATAAACCGGAGTTTATTTCTTAAATCACCCATGCAGCTTTGTATTTTCGGTAGAATGTCTTGCGGTCCAACTTCGCTGCGAGTACTCAATCACAGAAGAAATTCCTTATCGTTTCAGACATGAAATCTATCCTATCCGCTTTGCAATCATCCCCCTTCGATAAAACTCAAGCTTATTTGTTAAAAATCGGATCTTTACTATGCAGTCTCAAATATGATGCGTTTTATTTTCATTTTCATTGGTTGCCTCGTCACATGGGTATTCATGAAAATACCACTGCAGATAATATTGGATCCTGCAGGCCATTATATATCAATGATCGTGTTCTGATTGCCGCTGATTTGAGGGCAATCGACAGTAAGTACTCAGTCTTTTCTTGGCAACAGTGGTGGAATAATTCAATTCAGGGTCATCACTCGCACTCGTTATTTCCGTAACACCATGATTTACCAATTGGTATCTCAGACGCGGTATTATTTGCTGATGCTTCACCACACGCGATGCAACTAACCTTTCATGTACATGTTGGATTTTGGAATTTCCTCATCATCTTCTATTTATCTGTTCGAATGTCACCACTTCTATTCGCCACTATTCTTTCTTTCTTCTATTTCACTACTTTTCTATTTAAATAAAGTTCATTATCATTAAACAGGGTTTTGGTTTAAATAATTTTTCAAAATATGTCAACGATGAAAAACAATTCTCCTTGCGTCATTTCCCGATAATCATATTGCTAAAGCACCCAAATTAATTAACAAAACTCGCGGTGAGACTATGTACACTCAAAATTCCCTATTGAGAATAGAAATAAAAGAAGCAGTAGCGCATATGTAATGCGGAAAATTGCAGAAATATGTCCAATATGTATACAGATTAATTTGTTTCATGTGATGCTCAATTTTGATTTATACGATGAATTGCTTTGCAAGAAATGGAAAGCAAAAAACAGACACCATTTATTTTTAATCTGCATTTAATTATGATCAAAATACAATCCAGAAGCGACAACTTGCGTGAATTCAGATCGAAATACACCGCCACTGCTGCAAAATTCGCGACATTCATATGTATGAGGCTTAACAGCACCTTCCAACGAGACGTCAATGCAACGAACGCATTTGCGATTGTCCTTCTTTCCAGGGATAGCCTTTTATTAAAAGTTCCCTTATCTTGTGCTAATAGAATCCCAGTGTAAAGCCTCATTAGTTTGTCCCGTGAAGGGAATGCTACGTCGCCTACAAAATGATATGAAAACTCGATATTAGTGCGTGTGGTGACTTCAATTTCACGCAGGTCTAGTCCATTCCAGATTAAGGGTCGCCCAACCTTCGAATGACACATAATGCCACCGCCACTTTTTGGAGCCGTACGTTCCAATGTCAATTGCATATCCATTAATACTTTATGCTCAAGCGACAGGTCGCAATTTAGTTTATTATTGTCAATTGTAATCAAATCCTTAACCTTAAATTCGTTTAGTTCAGTGTAGTAAATAATTCAATCAAAATACAAATTTGGTTCGAAATAGTAGAATTCTCCCGCCCTACCTAATACTTAATCATTGATCATCTAACTATTTTGACTATTTCGGACTTTTTGCCGAATTAGTAATTATAATAGATATGCACACTGAAGTATATCGTGTTTTGGGTAATCGTGGGTGGGATTTGCCAAGCTTTCAAAGATACTCCGACGATGATATATACCAATTCCACCAATCACATCTCTTTCTTTATAATTGGTTGCTGAGGGAATTGTTAATTACAGTTTTTCTCTTAACTTAAAAAAATGTTCTTAGTTACATTCCTCACCCGATCGCCTGTAATATACTTTATTCTAGTAGATCGGTACTGTAAAATATCTAACATTTAAAGGTTTATGTTTCAAAGTTAATATACAAACAATTATTGCAACTTTATACGACATTTTGCAACGTTTCAGCCGCGTTTGGACGACTTACACTACATGTGCAGGGCTTCACCGCAAATTTCAATGCCAAAATGCAATGCTGCCTAGTCAGAACTAAGAAACAGCTGATGTATTTTTTTAAAAGTCGATGAGGTGCATAATTTTTTTTTTTTTTTCTATTGAATTCAGACTCTTTCTATAAAATACCAAAGAATGCGTCTATTTAATCTTAGCTCCCGATTAAATAAGGTGCGCATCGGAATTGACCAAACATTCACTTTCCCGGAACGTTTTAGAGGCACAATTGTAGAAAAATGGGCCAACTATTGGAAAGGACTATTCAATGATTATACCGAGGTTGCAGTAGGAATTTTTAGAGAAGCTAAAGATAATCCGAAGAAAAGCCTATTGTATGCATTAACCAGTTATGGTTTGTACGCTTGTGCTAAAAAAAATCCCGATGAAGAAGACTTTTTAAAGCAATTTCGTACATCTTACAACGAAATGATTTTAGTGTCATCTGAATTACAAAATCCTACATCGGAAGATTACATAAGACGACTGCAAGTGGATTTAAATCAAAACCGTTTAAGATTCTTGTCACTGTGGCTTTTTACGATAATGTGGGAAGACCTGTATGACAAAGATGACTGCACGTATCCGGCCATTTGCGAATATACTAAGGTTACCTATTGGAGCTTTCACGAACAGATTATTGATATCGGTTTTTGGAATAAATTTTGGCGTCTAAATTGGAAACTAATAAATTATGATGTCAATTATCTGTAATTATGTTCCTTTTTTATTATTAATACACTAAAATGTTTATGAAGCCCGAGCTACAGACTTCTCAGGTTGAAAGTATTCATCCAACAAAGCCTCACATTCCGGTATTTCTTTCACATTGTTAATTTTTCCTTGGAAATTGCCCTCTTTGCCACTACCTTTGCCGTCGAGAATTTTCAAAAATTTTATGGAAAAGTGATCTACAAGGTTCGGTTGTCCTCTTAATACCATGTGTCCTTTAGTAGGGCTATTACCAACTGGCGCTTCAGAAACAGTAAGAAAATATAAACCAATTTCCTCAGGAGCATGTCTTAAGAAAGTGTTAATAAATTCAACTTCTATGCCATCTTTACGATGTAAAGAAAAATATTTTGGCAAAGGTCTAGGCATGGCTTCTAACTTCTCTGCCTCTACGATGGCCAAATCTTTGAGAACTTTTTGAAAAGACTTTCGTGTGGCCTTTAAGTTATTTTGCAATTTTTGCAACAATTCCAAGTGTTGAGTAGGGCCTCCTCTAATAAATTTCAAAACAAAAAATAATTGTTTTTCTATAAAATAATACGCATATGCAAATACTCGATTAACATACTTGAACGCTAGATTTAATTGCTGCTCGCGTTGAAAACAATCACCCAATCGTTTAATAACACGTAGACCGGCGACAAAATAAACATTAATGCCAGTTTTTGTTTTTTCCGCAAACAAGAGTTTAATGGATTGTAACTGTGATAAGTTAGAAACATGAGTACCGCAACACATATTATCACGCTGACCATCTATGCGTATTACACGGACCGGCCCTTCAACATCTTTAGGCAGATTACGCGCTCTAACTCCATCCATCTAAAATTAGAAAAACAGAAAAACACATAACAAAATATATTGCATACAAAATAATATATATATTCATTACCTCTGCTGATGCTGGATCTACAAGAACCACTTTTACTTCTTTGCCCTCTATAATTATATCATTAGCTTTACTTTCAATTAAGTCTAAAGATTCGCGACTTAATAAGTGCTTAGTATTCAATTCAATATAACACATCTCTGAACCCAACCACCACGAATTTGTTTCATAATTGAATTCCGAATCGAAGAGTTCGGTAATCAAATGTTGTCCCGAATGTTGTTGCATATGATCGAGGCGCCGTTGCCAGTCAAGTCTTTGTTGCACTTGTGTACCCTCCTCAAAACTTTTCGTTGATTCCACAAAGTGGACAGCTTCTGAACCTCTGCGTGTCACACTGCGAACTGGCTCCCCATTTATGGTTCCATAATCGCAGGGTTGACCTCCACCCTCAGGAAACAAAATTGTATCTTCTAAAATCACATTGAAACCTTGAAGCTCTTGTACTTCCGTTAAGCCGGGAGGACACCATTGAAGTAAAGCTGGCTCACAATTTACCACTTTGGTTGTAAACTTGATTAAAGAATATCCGTCCATTAATCATATTTGCACATTTCTATGTCTTCACATACCTGCTTTAGAAAGCTATCTTCCTGGCACTTGAAAACCATTATCACCTTCTTAATATCACAATTAAATGTGGTTACGCAAATTAATAATAATTGGCAAAAATTCAAGAATTTTTTCTTTTCCCTCTAGAAAGCGAAGAAAAACAAATCGAAGTAATCGTTTAAAGCCAATTCTGCCAAGTTTTTGTTTGAAGTTTCAAAATACGTAAAACAATATAAATAAAAACAAGACGCATTTTTTTTTTTCAGAAAGATTTATTTAATTTGCATTAAGTTTTTTCCAAACATGGAAGAAAAACATCCGAACGATTGCGCGAACTTGTTGCCTGCTGAAATCGAGTATCCAGAAGAGCCGCCCGATTGTGTTTTTTGTTGGAAACTCCATCAAATAATACCACAACAGAAAGTGCGCCTTCTTAATCCTCAGTACTGCTGGCTTTATCCAAAATACGAGCGCAGACTACTAAAAAAAATTGAGCCAAATTTCGATCACTGCAAAATCTTATATACGAAGTGCGATTATCGTTTGGAACAATGCGCTTACTTAATAATAATTCAAATAGAGGATCAATTTCGAGCCCACTACGAGTTGGTTAAAAAAGAAATGAAGCTACAAAACGAACTGTTGGACGATATGTGGTTGCAATCGCAGAGGTTTATGTTGTTAACAGGGTAAAATGCGAAATTTTTAAGAAAAAAGAGGAAAGTTAATTGTTTTATGTCAATTGGTTTGTTAGTCAAGGCGTTTGCGTTAAACCATATCCGGAAATCATTTCGAACAATACTGAAAAGAGGGCTCTCTGCAAGTTCCACGGTAAATTACGACTTGTAAATGAATCCAAGTTAGTATCTCAGTTCATCTAATCACGAGGAACACGAATTGAACTTTTCAATTAGTTGTTTGATAGGATCCTCAATGGCCGAAATACGAGTGTCCTTCACTGAATTGGAGCGACGATGTGTTCAACTAGATATGGCTGTAGAAAGTCCGCTCATTAAAGGAGCTTGGTATATGCAATCTTTAAAATATATAAGAAATTTATTGGACGATTTATTTCAATACTTCTACCAACATATATGCAAATTGAAGTGTTGGGCTCAACTTCTGGATCCCGGTGACCCCGAGGCTATTGAAGATTACATGGCCTTGATTAAGACGTTCGAGAATAATGGAAATAATTTAATGCAGTACTTTGATAAGTGCCTATGTATGCGCACAAAGCGCAAAGAGTGTCTTAAGCCTCACGAACCATGTTAACGGAATATGAATTGCTTATCAGAATCGCGTGTCAGATATATTTCGAATTTCAATGAAGCATAAATTTGACTTGGTAGCTATGTGGCAATTTTCTAAAAGCCCACATACATTTGAAAACTTTATAAAAATTATTTTGTGGGAGAGAGAGAGAGAGAGAGAGAGAGGGAGATTTAGAGAAATTAAATCGTGTAGTTACATTTTTGAAAATATTTTTAAACATCACTTCCGTTTCTTTTGCATCAACTTAATTTGTGGAACCTTCGTTTTGATCCTAGAGAGTATATTTACATTTTAATAAAATTTTTGTTGAGGGTGACATTATTTTTTCCATAGCCCCACAAGTCTACCTAAATTCTTATTTGAGATATAATCGAAACTTTGTGCAGCTGCTGAACTATGCTATGACAATCAGCGATTTCTGAAAGTGATGCTTTTATACCAAAACGATGAAATGTTTTTGTCAATCGTGGATGTACTACATTACCAAGCGCCATCATCTTCCCGATCGATTTAATCAAATTTTACGTATATATTTTAGAATATTTTATTATGGGCTTTTTTGCCTTATTTGCCTTATTACCGTTTTACTGGTCTTGAAGTAATTCTGGCTGGTGTACAAAGTCAAAAGGAAGACTGGAAGCCTCGGAGCTCTGGTATAAATCTAAGAGAAAATCTGTGGGATTATATCAACAAAAAGATTCAGGGACACACGGTTTCCAGCAAAGCGAGAATGCCAGAAAATACCAATTGACTAACTTGCACCTTTAGTCGAATCCATATCAAGCAGACTTGAAATGATTATAACAAGCAATGGGCTACATAAAAAGTATCCATTCATATATTACTTTTTGATTATTTGGCGTTTGTTTTAATTAGATTTAATTAAAAAAACAATAAATTCAAATTTTGTTTCCTGTCTTTTATAGCTTAGTAAATATACAATCAAAACTCCTAGTGACATAAATTTTTGTATTATTTCGCTTTCGATAGATTTGCCAATAAAATGTGTTTACTACCGTGTCTCAGTTTGGCTTGGTGCAACTGTATTTATTCTACTATATATATTATAGATGTAATATGTGCAGATTATAAAAAAACTTGTTCTTTTGACGAAATTCATAAAACAGTTTCTATTTGCTTCTCCTTAATAGTGTAGGCAAAGAACGCCTTAAACTCTTACGGTTTTTATGTTTGAATACGTGCAATATTTTACTATAGAAGAAGTGTCGACTAACAACTCAATGGTCGTCCGGTCCAAGGACACGCCCACAGTACCACGTAAACTGGAATAAAAAATTGGTGTTTGCTCGTTACTCATAAACTATAGCAGATAGGTGTACAAAAATTTGGACGCATATTCTATGGGCGATGCTGTAGCACCTATGTACCAAAATTTACTTTTTTTTTCAAATACTTTTATAAGACGCAGAATAAAGCTTCAAAAACCCCATAAAGTATGTAAATTCTTGGCGGAGTCGAATCTCGGATATCCACCATTATGCCTTTTGCATTCTACCTTCAAGCTCTTTTATTTGATACCCATATCACTGGCATTATTAAAACGAATTAGTCGCGGTGTCTACCATATTCATTTTAGAATTAAGCCGTTTTTAAAAATCGTGTTAGACAATGCGGTGTAGGGCATTAAATAGTCGGTCTTGACCGACTATAACGGGGATTTACTTACTTTAGTAGATTTTTAGCATAGAGCGTAGGTAATGCTGAGTAACATTAGATAATGCTGCGGCCTGCCCATTTTGAACATTTTATTTACTTTCATTTATTACGGAAGGAAATCTTAATTCGATCGGGGCAAAAAATTGATCAAAAAAACCGGAATGGAATGACGATAGAACATCTCGTTCTAATAAATGAGCCCATAAAGCGATTTGTATAAATCGCAAATTTAAAAGATGTGATAATTCCCTTTTGCATGCAAAGACATCTTAGATTTTTAAGTTGGAAAGAAAAGAATTCACTTTAAGGTTTATTTTAAAAAACAAGTGTTTATATGTTTTGACCATTTGAGAATTTGTTCTTGAACTATGGAAAGGGCAGGTAGGTTTCTATTCAACTCAACATAATTTGATAATAGAAGCGAAACGTTTTTGATTGATAACTTACTTTAAATTAATATTAAATGTGAATATTAAAATTATTCAAAAAGTAAAAACATATCAAGTTAGATCGAATTTAGAATGTCTGTGAGTTGTAAGAAAAATCAACAAACTTTTTGATATACTCCAAAACATATGAAAATACATAGCAAATTTTCCAAACCTGCAAAATTAGATGTATCAAATCAAGATGGAAATTAAAAAAAAAGTACAAGCTACACATATATTTTTTGTTTTTTCAAATTGCCCTATAACTTATAGTTCATCATGACCTGCCAATTTGTATACGTAATTTAGAAGCTCAGGAAGAGAGCGGCTATCGTCGTATTCGTTTTGACGTTGTCCATCTTTGTAAGCAAACAGTGTAGGATATCCTTCAACTTGTTGATCTACGCACAACTTACGGTTGTTAGGAGCGGTACAATCGACTTTGGCAATAATTACACTTTTTTTGATGCTGCGTATTTTTTCGGCCAATTTATCCCAAGTCGGGCTAAGCTTTTGACAATGTCCACACCAAGGAGCGTAAAACTTAACAAAAGTAATACCTTTGGCTATAGATGTCTCAAAGTTTTCTCCATTTAATTGCAAGACTTCGGACTTATCATCCTCCTGCTTAATTTCCTCCTCCCTATCTATGGCAGCCTCCTTATTGCCATCAATGCCCAACATTTTCTTTACGTAAGCCTGCAGGGCATCATGATCGCGACCACCAGAATATTTTTCAACCTTTTTACCATCGTCAATCCACAATAACGTTGGATAACCTTTGACTTCAAAGTCTTGACAAATAGATTTATAAACTGTGCAATCAATTTTGGCGATACTGACATCGTCCACATTTTCCAAACTTTTAGCTAATTCTTCCCAAGTGGGTGCTAATCGTTGACAATGGCTACACCAGGGTGCATAAAATTTAACAAAATGATTACCACTCGATACATGTTTAGCGAAATTATCTTCGGTAAGTTCCACCAATGCACCTTTTACAGTTTGTGGGGTTTCCACTTTAGAATCTTCATCTATTATCTCATTTAATTCTTCCAAGTTCAATTGTTGATTAATAAACTCCGTAATAGCTGGCATATCTCGGGTACCCTTGAATTTTACTGATCCTTTTTGGCCC
>CCAG010008636.1:0-15643 GCA_001077435.1 Glossina morsitans morsitans | reverse complement strand
TTCTTTCTTTTTTTCTTTTCTTACCAGGGCGCATAAAACTTAATAAAGTGATTATTTTTGGATATAGCCTCATTAAAGTCGTCTCCCGTCAATTGTACAGCAAAATTCGTTTCAGATTCGACAATCTCTTCCAAAGCCAACAAAGGCAAAATTGTTACTACCACTATTAGACCACATAAACTTTGGCCCTTCATGTTTTCAAAATTGAATATTTATTTATATATTTTTTTTACTGATTTCTCCAATTTGCAAATTATGCCGTTAAAATGAAGCAATACCATCAATATTTTCAATTTATGTTATTAAAAGACCGGTAAAAATTTTTTACTTTTTCACAAAAGAGAAATATAGAGAAAATAGCAGAACAATTCAATTCTTGAGCAATTGCTTAAGCAAAAAGGCAGTGTTGCATTCTAATTTATAAAGACACATGACATATATGATACTTCTGACGTTTTGCTAAAAAGTCAATAAAATAAATAAATTTTTGACAATTCATAAATGAAACACTTGTTTAATTCCCATAAATCTGAAACAATGCAAAGCACATAACTTAAAAGTTTAACGCAAAGCAGTGAAATGCACAAATTTGATAAAGTTATAAGCATACGCATAAGCTTGCATGCATCCACTGCAGCAATACACGCAAACGGCCAACTTTCATCTTTCCGGCACACATTCGCATTTACAAAAAAAAAAATAAATAGAGTACTTAAATACAAGGACCTTATTATTTTACTTCAGTAACACAATGCAAGCTACATATTTACATGTTTTTGTTTGTTTTTTGTTAGTTAATACATCATTGCAGTAAAGCGCTGTACGGAATTAATGCATCGTGCACTGAAATGTCAAAACATGAGTGTTAATTAAGCTTGTTTGGAAAATTTGAAAAATTTAAATTTTTCTGTATGAGTTTGCACTGACAAGCAAAGCAGTGGCTTTTATGAAATAAAAACACACTTTAATCTTGAAAGTATCTTTTTTGCTTTTTTATTAAAACAATTTTGTTGCAATGTTAAAGATTATTAATTATTTACAAATATTATACTATGCTGTTTATTATTAACTTACGAAAATTACATAACAAAAAATCAATTTTCAAACAAATTTTTTTTTTATTGCTATTTATCTAATTGTGTGATTAGATTCTAAAACCATATGATTTTGGTTCAATAATGCAATCTATATATGTTCATTGTATGGATTGAATATGAGGTGCATTTGTTTAAATGTGCTCTTGGTGTTTCCTTACACTTGAACACCATCGAAGAAGCTTTTATGGCACTTACAGGGACGGTTGTTTTCGCGTTTCAATTTTAGCTCCATGCGAGTGTAAAATTTCTTTGAACATTATAGATAGTTTTTTTCACCACTTCGTCGAATGAAATGATTTTGCAGCAAACGTTCGCCCTTAACAGCGAACCACGCAACTCACGTTTATGTAAACGCAGCTGGTCGAAATTTTTACGAAGACGTCCGCAAAGGAACTTGAATTGAGATGACTGGTCGTCACTTGTGTTTTCCGACATGTTTGGGAGCTTCATTTTTCGTTGAAAATTCCTTTTAAAGCAAACAATTCACTTAATAGAAAATTTTTTTTAAATTCGTCAGTTTTGTTCAGAAGTTTCTTAAATATTATTGTGTCCTCGGAATCTGTACTAAATGTTGGAAATGATTTTTCTAACAATTCGCCGCCACCTCCTGCAAGTCTATTGTCGTTCGCATTATTCTCCGCGTAGGAAGGATTATCAACGACCTACAAGAAATTATAGAAAACTATATATAGCAATTTATCAATGTTTGGAAAACTACCTCTACTTCTCTCTTTATAATATATTCAAGATTTTCATCTCATCCTAAGGGTAACTTATCTAATAAAGGATCCATTTACACTCACCATCTAACTGGTAATTAAGTTTATTCGCATTCATTTCTGTATAATATTCGGATAAATGATTACAAATCGATCATTGGACTGATAACAATTGTTTACCATCTACGCATGTTACACTACCAACAATATTTGTTATCCATTCAGGACCATTTTTTTTTTTATAGAAAAAGCAAAACAGCAATTACTGCAAGAATGCTCGAAGTAAATGCATTCATTTCGCTCAGTGCATAAGCCATGATGCATAGACATGCACTGTGCTAGCACATTATTCCAATTGGATTTTCGCTCGTCACTGTAAACGCATTTTAGAAAGATAGCAAAAGGTTACACACATTTTATTAGTAAGTCCACAAACAAGTGAAATGGGCGACAATCTTACAAGTAAATGTTCGGAAAAACACGCTGCAAATTCACAGAAAAGCAAAACTACTTTGCTTGGCTCACGCTCATCGGAGAGATAGCTACTGTTAGGTCATAGCAATTGCTTCTGATCAATAAAACGATTGATTAGGATATCAGATCATAAGTTATTTCATCTCGGAAGATATTTGAACCGTATTTCCTACAATTATCACCGCAGACAATCCACATTCTACACATTCGAAAACTGGCAGTTATTTCATCGAAACATTAAAAAAACCGGCAAAATCTGCTTCCGTAATAAAGAAAACAATTGCATGGAAAGCATTTCTGATTGTTATGTTTAATGAAGTGATAGCAACAAACGAAAATGTTCCCACTGACGTGTAATAAAACTGACAACAAATGCACCTCTCTAATGGTGTTTTTCTGGCTCTGCTTCTCAGCAGAGTTTTTTTCTTTTTCCGAGGCAAAATCTCTTTCTGATAAAGTATTTTTTTCCAGATAGCCTAGAAGATGCAAGCCATCTATTAAGCTTATATATCAAAAAATTTGCAATGGCTTCCTTCCTTCAGTTCACCCATTGTGTCACAACGCATGCATGTACGGAAACATTTTTAAATTCTTTCAGAATATTTCGCTAATCGAGATTATAAGTGGTTTGTGCCTCACGTGATTTTTATATTTGAATGCATGGCAGAATTATTTCCCAGGTAATGGATGATTTATAACAGTTTTATTTGAAAAGAGTTTTAAATGCATTCAGAACAGCAATAAGTAAATGATCCCTTAAAAGTGAAGTGCGTATAAGAAAAGTTTGAAGTTAAGTAGTATTGCTCACGGTATGAAAGAATTAGAATCGAATGAAATGGAGAGGAAACTCTATTTGGCGTAAAATAAACTCTTTTCGATTGTTTGAGAAAAAAAAAAAAATTATATATATATATATATATAAAGAGGAAATGACAACAAACTATTTAAAATAGGGTTCATTTGAAATTAAGCTAGAAAGTGGAAAATGAACGATCCTGCCTTTAAAATCGGACCATTATACCAAATGGCCTCAGCATTTACCGGAGCTGTTGTGACTGCGGTAATAAGTAAGTGCGAAAATTATGCTATTTAGTAATATTTTAATAGATATATTATTTAGTAACACCGATGGATGTAATAAAGACCCGAATGCAGATGCAACATAGAAAATGTTATATATACTGCAATGGTTTGATGGATCATTTTTATGTGGTACAAAAGTCAAAAACACCAAAGATAGAAGAGTCGACAATGTCAGTCAATCTTAAGGGAATTACAGAAACATTTCTAACCATTCGAAAAGCTGAAGGCGTAAAAGGTTTTTGGTCGGGTCTAGGACCAACGCTTTTACTAGCTTTACCAACCACGATTGTCTATTTTCTAACATACGAAGAATTGAAAAAGGAATTGCTTAAGTTAACGCATCATATCAATGATCGTTATATGATAGATGCAAGTTTTTTTGTCCCACTTGCCTCCAGTATGCCAGCACGTTTTTTAGCAGCGACTGCAAGTACACCATTCGAAATGGTACGAATTAAAATGCAGTCAGAACAAATGAGCTACCGGCAGTTAGGTGAAACATTGAAAGAAATAATAGATACGCGGGGCATAGCTGGCTTGTGGCATGGTTTGCCGCCCCTTATAATGCGAGATGTACCATTTTCGGCAATTTATTGGACTACTTATGAAACCATTAAATCTCAGTTCCCAGAATACCGATCGAAATTTTTGTTTTCGTTTATTTCTGGCGGTATATCAGGGATGGTAAATTTTGAATTCTATTTCTAATTTTGAAAAGTAACTGCTTCAATTTATAAAAGCCAATGTTACATATTTTAGCTGGCGGCTACTCTAACAACACCTTTCGATGTAGTAACAACTCATGTTCAATTGGAAATTGGTGAGAAAGTAGTACAAAAAGGTGCAATTTCATTTCTGAGTCTTTGCGATTTGATCTATTATAAATATATATATTATCGTTCTAGAAAAAACTATAGAATCTCTTTCCATAGCAAGGCGGTTAAATGAACTGTATCGCAATCGTGGCATGAAAGGGATTTTTTCTGGACTATCGATTCGTCTCTATAAGGTGGTGCCAGCCTGTGCTATAATGATATCCGTATTTGAATGCGGCAATCGTTACTTTTATAACTATGACAGACGTAAAAACTAAAATTGTTTTATATAAATTTTCAACTAAAAATGTCACGTTCACGATATGAAAATTAGAAAAATTAAAAGCTTTAAATTTAAAATATAACGAATTTGTGAAATATGCGGAAAGTCACTGTTTAATTAATTAATAACTTTAAAATTGAGCATTAAATAAAAAAATGTACCACAAATTCTCACATTTTTAATTTTTATTAATTTATAAACGCTACCATCATTTGCGACTCTGTGGCATGCGAGAACCTCGTTACATGTGTCAAATCACATTTTTAGCTGTCAGATATTGTCATTTGAAAAAAATATAAAACATTTTTTTCAACTTGATTGAAAAATTTCAACTTTTTGCTCGTTAAACTATCAGAAATTACTAGATAATTTTTGAAAATAATAAGGCGAGGATACAGCTATAAAAAAGGCGGAGAACAATAATTGATTGGAATAAATTTATATAAAATTATCATGGGTAAAGATAAGAGTGAAGCGGCAGAAGTTACAAACCAACCGGCTCTTAGCAACACAAAATTAATAAACTTACAAAACACTGAATTAGGGGGATTAAAGGCTCGCAAAAAACCTAAATTGTTATTAGATGATCCCCGATTTCGTATAAGGCCTTTACAACAAGTTGTCTCAGCTTGCACCGGAGCAATGATAACAGCAATTTTTAGTGAGTTCTTGCAATTTACGCGAATTCATTTATGTCGGATTTCAAATTGTTCTGTATAATTTCTAGTGACGCCTTTGGATGTTATTAAAACTCGCATGCAAGCGCAGCAAACTCAATTGTCTAATAAATGTTTCTTGTATTGCAATGGCTTAATGGATCACTTATGTCCGTGTGACTCGAAATCACCATTTATTGGTATGAAACCTCAACAACATTTAAATGGCACAATAGTAGGTACTTTTACAAATATTTCCTCTTGCATTAATTTTATTCATTCGTTTACCCTAGGATGCCTTCATTAAAATAAGTCGATCGGAAGGTATAAGTTCCTTGTGGTCTGGTCTTAGTCCTACATTAGTATCGGCGTTGCCATCCACTATAATTTACTTTGTTGCTTATGAGCAATTTAAAGCCCGTTACATGGAATTCCATTACACATATTTGGCCGAAGTAAAGGGTTCACCGATGGGTCGTGATGTGCCATTCCTCATTCCGTTATTATCGGGTGTTACCGCGCGTATATGTGCCGTGACTGTAGTGAGTCCTGTTGAACTCATTCGCACCAAGATGCAATCGGAGAAAATGACATACGCACAGATGAACTCTGCTGTAAGGAATGTGATACAAACACAAGGCATATGGGGTTTGTGGCGTGGTCTGCCACCAACCATATTACGAGATGTGCCCTTTTCTGGCATATACTGGACATGTTATGAAAAAATTAAATCGCATTTTAATGTCAAAGAACCTTCGTTCGGTTTTAGTTTTTTAGCTGGATTTATATCTGGTTCGGTAAATATTGTAAAAAATGTTTTATTAAATTGATTGATAATTTCTCTATCGTCATTAGCTGGCAGCCACCTTCACTACACCTTTTGATGTTATTAAAACTCACGAGCAAATCGAATTTGGTGAAAAAGTTATTTTTGCAGGTGAGTAAACTTTGACGAAGCTAAGATAAATAAACTGGAACATTGTAATTTTTATTCCAGAAAAACCTGAAAAACAAGTTCCTAGTCGTACAATTACTCAACGTTTATCCAGTATATACGCTGTCAGCGGCATGCGAGGTATTTTTGCCGGTCTTGGACCACGCCTTTTCAAGGTAGCACCAGCTTGTGCTATCATGATTTCCACATTCGAATATAGCAAATCCTTTTTCTATCATTACAACGTAAACCAATACAATGACCAATTATTATCGGCGAACAAACTGACGAACAAAAATGAGGTTTAGTTTAAAAATTAATTTAATTTTAATTTATTGTTATTACAGCTTTTTGGTTTGTTTTCGTTTTGTACAGTTAATTATAGTCTCCTTATTTAGGATTATATGCTAATGTAGATGTGTGCTCTCGTTTTCTTTAAATAATTCAAACAATTTGCAGATGCTTTAGACTTGTTCGATTTTTTTTCTTTTGGTGTTTTTACTTCTGGAACCGTACGACACAGTAGCCAAAATATTTGATCCACCAAAAATGCCAAAAATCCTTTCGCAAAATTTTCATCAAGCTTTATTTTTGATTTATATATTTTACTATATTCTCTTTGTTTGCGATCTTTTGAAAATGGTGCTTCATTATTACATAACTACAGTGCGTGACGCAGTCATATCATCGAAGGAAAATTTTATTAATTGTGATATTGCCGAATTATCTGAAAAATTTTGCTTTAACGAATGCGCATCCGTTTTTAAAGAATTTTATTTTGGTCGATTTAAAAAAAAAAAAGTAGAAAAAAAGTAAAAAATGCAGCACTGTGGTTAATAAATACATGCGATCCACATGATCCAAAAATTGCGATTGGCTTGTCAAGTTGATAGCAAGGAAGAAGAGCTAAATTTATTTATTAAGCTGTCTTAATAATTTTTTATTCTACTTCTGTAAAATATTAAATTTATAGAAACGTGACAAAAGAAAAACAAAAGTCTAATATAAGAAATAATAATCAACGTTTAGCGAGTAAATGGGAAGCATGGCAACTACATCAAACAAACCGAAATTAGTTAAAAAAAAAGTCGAGAATGAGATACCTCGTGGTAAAGCAAAATCTAATAGACCTTGGAAAACTCCTAAAACTAAGTAACGCTTCTTGAACAAGCTATATTTTGAACGGATTAAATAAATAAACTCGTTTTTATTTCTCAGATTTGCCACAATTAAAAAAACCCTGCCTCGCTTAACGTTCGAAAAGAAAATGGAGTTACGCCGTGAGCTGCGTGCCATTAAGGAGCGGTCAAAAGAAATAAAAGATGAACGTAAACAAGCTGCTATTGCGAAACATCAAAGACAATTGGAAAGTGCTGAAAAACGTTTAGCCAACGAACAGCGTGCAGAAATTGTACAAGTCATTAAGAATCCGGCCAAATTGAAGCGCATGAAAAAGAAGCAAATACGTTTAATTGAAAAGCGAGACTTAAGTAAAGTGAAAGTGATATAAATTCATTAATATTTAGTTTCAAATATACATTTTTTAATACAACCAATCATTTCAAATGTTTGCGTATAAAATAGTTAATAGTTTTATTAGCTTTAATTGCACAAATTGTTCAGCTCTTTTCGAACGCATACGTAAGAAAATATTGGCCTGCAATTCCTTTTGCTCAGTTTCAAATCAAGGAAGCAATCTACAGGATTTATGTGGTGTTATCTACGATCCTTGAACGAGATTTTAATCATTTGTAGGAATAAGTATAAAGCAAATCACTTGGTATATTTATATATGCGTAATGTGCTTCCAAATCCGAATAATACTTTAGTCGCAATTATATATATAATATATTTTTACGGATTCATTGATGTGCTGAATGCTGCTGTGATCTTGATATTCTTAATGATTAAACAAGATTAGCATTAACCTTAGATTTGTTTGAATCGTATTACTGTCAATTTTCTCTTTCAATATTTTTCATTGTGCCATGTTAGCATCGGCGCTAAGATTGTATTTCTGAAGGCATTTCTGCTTTTACGATTTAAAATTACTGTGTTAACATTGTATTTTCGAAGGCATCTCTGTCTTTATGCGCAAATGTAAGATAATGCGTTAGGAAATAATTGAAGACAGAAATTATGGGTCGATGTTTTATATATAGAAAATCCCATAAAGTGCCAATTTTTGATCGGCTTAAACAGTCGAGTCAGTTAAACAATAAAATACAAACAAATAGCTACACAAGTTATACTCACATTGAAACGAATCTTGTATACCCATCTTTGAAGTACACATAAAAAATTTGAAAGATATAACAAGAAGCCTAGAAGGGTATAAATTCACGACAATATACGCAGTGAATATTGCGTGAAGCAATGTCTTCCAAGACCAAGAGCTTCTGCGAGTGCCGAATGGTAAGATATTGATCACGCAATCAATGAAATTCAATGCGCCTCTTGGCCCAACGGCTCCGACCTTAGTTACAGCAAAGAGTCGGGCGCCAAGAGCGCTTTGCATTCCGATAAAAGGTTACTTTCCGGAAGTAAGCAAAATAAAGCAAGTAAGGTGTGCAGCATATATAAAGTGGCATGCAAAGAGAGGGTGAGTTAGGACATTGTTTAGTTAGTTTCATCAAATATTTGCTAAATTGCTGTCAAATTAAATTCAATAGATAATTAGCATTCATAATTAATATATCGGTTAATAGAACTCAAGAACAAGTAAGTTTTATCTTTGTAAAATTCAATTTTTTCTTTAACATCGCCTTCAAAAGTGATTGTCTAATATTCCGATGGCTTTTTTATTGAACAGTCTGCCGAAACCCTCAAAGTATGCTTCAGCTTCCGTAATGATCTCATCATTTAATCTCAGTCTTTTCCCTGAAGCATCTTTTTAAGATTTGCTAACAAATAAAAGTCAATAAAGGCACAATTAGGGCACAATGCGAACAGTTTGCGGTCACTCCCTACCTCTTTCGTACCTCTCTCTGATCGGCATCACGTCACACGTATAGCGGACATCCCTTGAGCGATTGGTAATATTAAGAAGAAGAAAATTGCCGCTAAAAAACAACAACAACACTGCCTTATGATATAATTACGCTGTCGGCGATTTTCGTCACTTTGCTCTTTTTTTATCGAGAATGCTTTCGAAGATGTTTTTCAATATATTTTGGATGTAGCGCCCCTTTTAGCAACATCAGCAAACGGAGAAGAGCTGCCATTACATCTTACAAACCAATGCAGAGCTTGATCAGTATTTTTTTGCAATTGAAAAGCAATCTTTAACCAAGACATGAAAGTTTCCCGCCGCTTTTAAGCGCAAGTAGTGTCACTAGGATGAACTTTGTGTAATTCGTAAAAAAATGATGCTATGGATGATGACAGCATGGAAGTTTTATATACGTCATTCGCGGATTGTCAGTTTCAAAAAGTAATTTGGATTTGGAATCCATGTTTCGAATCCGTGACTTACCGACAGAGTGATGTATACAGTTGAAGCGGAATATATGATTTGTTGTTCCAAACCTATATGTATGTGCGATTCGATATCGATTTGAATCAATTTATCTATATTTCATTGCTTATTGCATATAAAAGCAAAACTACAATAAAAAGAAAAATTTATTGAAAAAATCTCGACATAAAAAAATAATGAAAAATTTTTATTCACACATACAGAAAATTTAAGGTTAAATATGCCACGGAATTTCAAAGATAAAATACGAACATTGAAACAAAAAACAGTTATATGTTTAAAATAAAATATTTTTTTTTTTTAAATTCGCTGCCTATAAAAAAATAGAATTGCGATTTGTTTTTATTTATTTATTTAATTATTTTTGTTTTTTTTTATTTAGTTCTACCATTGATAGCGCTGATGAATGCTGTTACATCTAACTGCTGCTGCCACCTCAAGCCCTTATTTATGGGTAATGGGAATCATAGTTTCACCTGAAGTAATAGCCGGCAAAGGAGCGTCTACAGTGAGTACTCCATCTTTACTTAAAGATGAACGTATGGTTTCAGGATTAACGCCTTTCGGTAATAAAAATTCACGATTGTACTCCCTGTAGACGCTTTTGGTGTCAGATTTTTCCTCATGTTTTGCATGAACCTGTCAATAATTAATGATAAAAAATAATGTTAGAGTAAAACTTTTATTAAAACGATATTGTCTTTGCCCAGTTTTATATTCGAAAGATAACTGGATCAAAGATAAATCGAATCTGAGAGTTGCAATAGGCAGAGAATTTACCTGACATTCTGCTGTAAGTAAAAATTTATGTATATGAATGCAGGCGTCACCCGCCTAAAGCGGTAATTGGAAGGAACACCGTTTCGATGCAACACGGTACAAACTTTGCAAGTATTATAACACGATTCCAAAAAATCAAATATGGGATTTTCTTCCATTGATTTTTCTTTTCACTTTTTTTTTACCCTTAATAGGAAGAGTTTCTTCAACCAACTTTGAGAAGAGAAAAACGTAGATTGGTGACAATTAATTTTGTCGATCGTTATGTCGATGTAAATCTCTATCGATTGTCTGAGATCTAATATTTCGATTTAATTTTTAATTGTTTTATCAAATTAATTTAAAAATTAGATGCAACCCGAATGTAGACAATTGGCAATTGACAATTTATATCATTTAAATTCGGTTAAATGTGAAACCAATGCAACTTAAGCTGCGGAAACGATTAAGTTAGCTTGCGGCTACGAAACCGTTAATAAGTGCTTTGCAAGATTTCTGGCATACAATTTTTTTTTGGAAAATTATGCAAAGAAATAGTTCTCAGCTTAGGCTAGGAACTTCTACCGTATTCCGTATATTCTGCTTTTATTCAGATCAGCAGGTTTAATGGTTCACACAAGTAGAAGATGTGCGAAGAAATTAGTCGATGAAGAAATAAGACGATGTTGCCTGAAAAATGGCAATGGACTATAGATGATGATGCTTCATATCTCAATTATTATTCTTTGCAGCCAGTATATTTTAAATAAAGTTGAGTCTTTTCAAAAAAAAGAAACGATTTCATCTGTGCATCTATTACTGTTTCACTTATATACATATATGTGCATACATTTGGAATGAGGTTTCCTAATAAAATTTTCATCATAAAATTTTTCACCCTAACAGTTAGCATCGATACAACACGGTATTGCACTGATATCAATTTGGTTTATATTATTTTGAAGATATCGTATAATGCGAATAAGATTTGGATATAAAATAGTACATATTGCCTTGATTATATATATATGTAAGGTTAAATTATGTTATTCTATATGGCATTTTAATTTAAATAAAAATACAAATAAACAAGTAAAAAAGTTATATTCGGCGGGGGCCGAATCTCGCATACCCACCACTATGTTTTTCGCATTCTACTCTCCAAGCTCTTTTATTTGATACCCATATCGCTAGTATTATTAAGGGAAAATTAATCGCGGTGTCTACCATAGTCATTTTAAAATTAACCCATTTTTAGGCAGATACTATATCATCATTTGCGGAGTGTACAAAAAATGTTTTAAACGTTTCGTCTTGTTTGCCTTATGATAAATAAACATTAAACCTCAAATAATTGAAATGAAATAAAATGTAAAAGCTCGTAACCTTGTGTGGGCAGGACCGATTGGTTTCATTTTTGGACCTAGAGGAGTACTGTCTAGTGTCTCGTAAGGCAAACGTGAAAAGTTTCAGCCTTTTAACTTGAACCATTTCCGAATAACGAGCAAAAATCCAAAAAATTTTGTTACAAAAAACTAAGTTACGTTCAGTTTATGTCCCACTGCGCGTTTCTGCTCTGACCCATTTGGTCCATGTTCAATGCTAACCTGCGTGCAGCAACTTGCAATGTTTCGACCAAATTTGATGTTGATATCTTCATTTTTGCGACTAGGAGAGTGCCAGCAGTATACACCCTACAGACGGACAGACATGTCTAGATCAATGCTGATTCAGAATATATACACTTTATAGGGTGTCTGAATCTTCCTTTTGGGTGTTACATGCATTATGGAAAAACACACAAAATGAGTATACCCCCATCTTATAGTGATGGGTATAAAAAAAAAAAAAGTTTCGATACAGCGACAAGGCAATCGTGTTAAGCAGGGGAAGTTTCTATTTGTAAATGTGTTTATGCAAAATTGATGGCGTATTATAATGAAAACGATGAGAATTACTTTAAAAAATCTACTTGGTTTGCAAGTTCGTTTGCAACAACAACAAATTGTTATAATCATTTGAGAAAAAGTGACATCAACATTATTTCAAATAAATCGAATTGAATTTCATAATCTTTCTTACTGGATGAATAATTGAATATGATGCGATATGTATGTATTTTTTTTTTTTTTAAGACGATGATTCAAATTATTCATTCATTCACAAAGAATTAGATTAGAACGTGGGATGCGACTGACGTGTGCTTTGTTTATAATATATATAACATAAATTAAAAAATTTTATACACAATATCTTTTTATTTATTCCTATTTATCCTTGGCACCAAAATATTAAAAAAAAAACAAAAACATAAAAAAAAATAAGCTAAACAGATTAATATGCAATAATTTTTAATATTTTCATCAAATATATATAAAAGAAAAAATGTCAGGTAAATTCTTCAAGGTTTGCTTGGCAATGCGTGACTTATGCTTTTATGCGCACACATGATGCGATATAAAAAAACTTACCAATAATTTTTGATCGACAGTCTTGACAACAATTTCTTCGGGGGCATATTGGCTTACATCGAAACGTAATTTAAGCACTTTATTATCCCCATCCTCCTGCGATTAAAAAGAATTTATATTAAGGCGGATATTGTGAAGAGATCGCTTTTACAAAAACGCATTTTAATCTTACCTGAATCAAAGGTGAGTTAATATCCGAAATATAGTTCTGCTTCGGTCTAGAAGCGTTTGTTGCACTGCGCGTGTGTGTGTGTGTGTTAAAAAATCATAATGAAAATTAATTATAATTATTATTTTACTAAAAAAAATAGTCAAATTTAATTACTGCATAATGAACGAACCAAACATGAATAAATATCTAAACACACACATATACATACATACATATATATATATATATATATATATATATATATATGCAGACGTACATACATCGAAATAGTTTTAACGGTTAAAAACAAAAAGGAAAAATTATATTTGCATTCGGATTACATTTTGTTATTGTTTAACGTGTTAACAAAAATGCCGTTTGTCATGTGCGGGACAGATTTATGAATAAAATCAAAACTGGCCTGCTGGATTAATGGCAACATATATGAAATAAGTTTTAGATGTTAAACACACGCGCATTTTACGAATACATAGTAGTTTTCAAGTCACAATTTAAACGACATGAAAAGATGAATTTGGAAATGTTATGCTAATTAGCTTAACCACGCATGTATGCATGCATGCATGCATGTATTGTATGCTGGCCGGGTCCAAGTAATTCAAATTCGAAAGAAAAAACTTCATCCAAATCTCAATTAGAAGTGTTTTTTATTCACACTTACTTTCCGAATCACATAATGGATGATCACCATACATATATATGTAATATGTTATAAATTGTTCGATAATAACAAGGTTACTGATACTCCACCACGTTGGTGGACGACAATGAAATTAAGCAATTTATTTATCTCCTTATCTCTGCATTCATAAAGCGTTCTAGTCTCACAGTATGGAAGCATGAAAAAGTTTCGTGACGAAAACTTCCATAATATGAATTTAATGACGATCGTCTATCTACTTAATTGTCAATTAATCAATTTTCAAAACGAATCTAAAATGTGCTCCGAAACAGGTCTGTTAACGTTCCATATCGTTTAAAAATTAAGACAAGTGCAATGGTCATAAGCAAAGAAAAAATTTTGTATTCGACTATCACGGACTCGTTGATACCCGTCATCGTTATCCTATCAGAGGCAGTGCAGTAATCGTCTACCATGGTTACCGATAGAGTAAATTGTGCATTTGAGCAATCTTCACTGCTTTCGATGCAGATGATCTATACTAATGACCTATGGCTAATGAATTAGAGGAAAAAAAGAAGAAGAATATTGCGTAAGCTTGGCCGAATTGCTGTATCTTTGTTGGTTAGTTATAGTAGATATATTCTATTTTCGGAATAAAAATGGAAATATATATACTGCCTGTAGTTATGAGAGAGTGAGCCCAATTTTTGTTGCATGGGCGTGTCCTTTGACCGACTTGGATGATTTTTAAATTCCTCTGCAACTTTGTAGGCAATATCTTCATTTTTGCGAATGGAAGATTGCTTACGACGGATACTACACTGTTGGGCAGATGGACAGACGGATATGCTTAAATGCATTGCGAATTTGAAACTGCCAACGAATCTATACAATTTAGGGGATTACAGAAACTTCTTCTGCTTCTGTAACGCGTTAAAAAGCTATTGAGAACACAAACTAAATTTCCTTACTCTATAATATTGGATGAGCTTGGCCAAGCTTCTGCATCTGTGTACGGTTACTAAAGCATCGCCTTTAAAATATAGATTGCAATTTTTTTAGCTTTGTCGACTGCAATTCAGTTTAAGCGGTACAGTCGATCAGTTTGGCCCATTTTGAATACCAACCAGCGGGCGAAAACTTGCATTATTTTTTTTTGCCAATATTTGAAGCCGACAGATTCGATTTTGCATTATCACAGACATTGAACAGACGGACAGACGACCGACATGCTTAAATCAATTCAGAATTTCGATGTTGACCAGCTTTACGGGGTCTGTGGTCGCGGCGTTGCAAACAGTTCTCACAAACGAATATACATCTCATCCTTCCTTCGGTGAGGGGTATCAAAAAAAAAAATGTCGCCTGAAAAAATGGCTGTAAATAACGCCACAATGCGAAATATCGCCTTTAAACTTTCCGTTCACTTCTCAATTTTTGCAATTATGGAAATGTCTCATACGTTGTGTGTATTTGTGTGATTATATACAAGATTTCCGATAAGAAATTAGTTTTATATGAAAAAACAAAAAAATTCATAAAAATTTATCATATCATCAATTTACGTTCGATAAATATTATAAATATTATTTGTTGTTGTTAAATTAAAATTAAAATCAATTGATGGGAAACATGTAAAATTAAATTAACATAATAATGTGCGTATACTATATAAATATATATATATATATATATATTTATTATTAACATAAAAAACATAGTATAACTTGGTAAGTAATTTTCATGCCTTCTAATACCTGCTTGTTGTTGTTTTAGTTGTACTACATTTGAAGTGAAAGTATTTGATTGATTTAAAGGAATGCACGAAGCCATAGTACATATTATAATTCGCATATGGGAAAATTTTTTAAAAACAAGCGCCATTTTACAATTTGAAATTAGAAGCGTTAATTAATTAAGAGAAAAGAAAAAAACAAAAAAAAAACAAAAACAAAAAAAAGAAAAGAGAATACACAACCATAGAATTAGTATTAGAATAAAAAAGAAATATTATTATTATTATTATTATTATTAATATTATTATAATTATTTATTCTTCTTTCACTTTTTTCTTTTT
>CCAG010008635.1:0-34735 GCA_001077435.1 Glossina morsitans morsitans | reverse complement strand
TATGTATCAAAGTATATTAACACTAGAATTACGGAGTAGGTCGTTTTGGTCCTTTTCCTTCAAAAAAAAAAAAAAAAAAAAAAAAAATATGTTCCCCCCGCAGTTAATGTTTTTTAACCGTGGGCTCTCTTAATCGGTCAAGGAATTTTTGTGCATAGCCTCAGCTAATTATCATCAAATTTTCCAAACTACCGTGATCAAAATGGTCCCTTTTGGTTGAAATAGGTATGTGCAAAATGTCGGTAGTTCCAAGTGTTAATTAGTGTAGGGACTTCGTTAAACCGCATTATTTTTAATTCTGAAACTAGGGAACTAAGAAGTACGGGACAACTAAAGTCATTATACCCGGCCATGCCCTGCCATTAAATAACCTAACTACAACACCCCGTTTATTACAGTTCTTTATTAACCGTTTGAGTCCCAGACGGTTTTGAAAAAACACAGTCGAAGAATCCCATTTTATGTCGAGAAAACCCAGACAGTTTTGAAATCAAATCTAAAGAGTCCGATTGCGCTGCTTGGGATTCTTCGACAGTGTTTTTTCAAAACTGTCTGGATTTTCTCGACACGAAATCTGAACAGCGCGACCGCGCTGCTTGGTACTCAAACGGTTAATAATGATTATTCAACAAAAAAGACTTTTTATGGGGAGTTGTCCGATCCGAGCGACTTTCAATAGCGTTCAATAGCGAATCAAAACACGTCAGTGTACCAAAATACTCGTTAAAGTATCTTAAAAATTTCGACCTGCAGGATGAATACAAAAAAAACAAGACGAACAGACGAATAGACAAGCTTAGATCTATTTAGAAAATGATTCTTAATTGATCAGGGTATATTAAGGATGCATATGTATATATATAAAAAAAAACAAATATGAAACTATTTCCTTAGAATCGAATTGAAATGAAGTCCATTGTTTAGATTCAACGCATGATAAGCACATAACTTTTCGTTAACATATATTTTGCAAGCAAGTCGACCCACACCACACATTTCCGGCCACGCGACTAATGCCTTTTGCATGTTCTCAGTTAATGAGAAAAACTTGTAAAATATTGAAAAGCTTTAGCGAAATTGTTTCAGCTTCTTGTGCATTGTAACGACAAATGTCGATTTTTGAATTTCCAAAATCGAAATTGTGTGTCATTGTGTGGAATGCATGGAATTGGATTACCCAAGAACTAAATTAGTTTAATAAGCGTTTGCAAGAATCATATATACTCGGCTCTTAACGTTTTCTAAGTCGGAAATTTGCGCAGAAAATATCTAACTTGATACAAATAAAAATTCTTATTGGAATTCAGTCCGGTTTCGGAATTGCACTATAACTTGCTATTGTTTATCCTTTTCTTAACAAGTAAAGTAGGCAGGCAAGTGAACAGGTATTCTCGAGAAAGTCCAGGAGAAACTTTTAATTGGAATCGTTAAGTGGAAAATGTGGGCCAACTCTTAATTGTTGACGCTATGTTATTTGAATGAACTCTATTCTGGCACGAACTTTCTGAACAATATTGTGGTTTATCTTTGTACAACAATAAATGAAGCAGTGCTTCAATTTGCATCAACTCGAGCAAGAGCTATCCTTGTTCAACCTATGAATTTTCCTCATAAACATAAACTCAAGTATCGTATAGTCTGTGGATGTTAAAAGCTATTCGGAATCCTGCGACTTTGAACTGGAGCTGGACCGTTAACTTAAGTTAAAGAATATCATTACGATATGCGCTGATCCCTGTACCTACTCAACATATCCGTTTGTTGGGAATTGAGTGAACTGATCGAGCTGATCGAAATCTGCTGCCTCCGCAGTTCTAGTTATGAACGATATCATGGAGAATTTGATGTTCGAGAGAAAGATACATTCGAAGGAAAATTAAAGAGAAAATTATGGAAACAAATCTACGATACTATTATCCTTAATCCTGTGTTCACCGCTATAGCCAAAAGAATATTAACAAAAGCCAGATGAAAGCATTTGCGAGAACTCGCTGTAGCCATACAATTGCAAGACAACAATGGATTCTTTCCCAATCTGCAATTTTGGTTTAAGCTCAAACAACACAAAGCACTGGCTTCGCGGCGACTGCCTAAACTTTTTTTTTATCAGAAGAATAGCATTCGGAACAACTGATCCTATGGACATGGGAAAATTAGCTGCGAAACTTTTTTCTCTCAAAATAGAGCCGACACTCAGTTGATCGTCTATGTTGCTTGTTCTCTAATTTTTTTTCTTTTTCCTTTTAATCTAAGAATTTATTTCGTTGGGCTAAAAAATTATTATAATAATAATTAATTATTAAAAAAGGCGCACGGTCACGCATACAAATATGACAAAATGAAAGTATGGCAAATAAATTCTCTATATATATACATATATATATACTGAATAAAGTGGTGGACGTGAATTTAGCACATGCGGTATCTGTACCTTTATTAGGCGAATACTCGCTTGGGTCTTTAATTTTTTAATCGGTTCTTTCTCTTACGAGTTACATGTGATCCGAAGTTCAGGTAAGATTACTTTTCTTTGGTCGTTTTGCTGCCTATGAAGATTTCTTCTTCTTCTTCTTTATACAGTTACGCATGTATAGTTAACGCGGAAAAAAAATGCTCTGGACAAAATCCTCTCAAAACGTACCAATTAATCAATTTGAGCATGTGAGAAAAATCCCATAATGTCACCATTTGTGCCCAGACCAGTCACATGAAGTGTTTCTTGCACTTTAGTTAAACGCGAGTGGAAATAAAAGCGGACAAGAGAAGAGGAAAAAAACGAAGAGATAAACTGATCAAACCCATATGCAAAGCTCGAGGACGCTTATCGGACTTATTTATGATGAATAGAAAAAAATATTTGCTTTTGAGAAAAGCAAACACCTAGGAAGTGTGCTAAACTCATGGCCAACACTGAGAAAAGTATGTCCAAACCTATGATGAACTTTGCAAGATTATTGTCCCGATCAATGGTTCCCAACACAATTCAGGCCAATACAAATTTTAGAGCTCACATAGCGAACTACTATTCGCTAATCAATGATAAATCATTTTAAGAAAATATTGCATTATATGCGGACTATTGGAGCTACTTGCACGCTACTTCAACGATACTGCTATCATTTGTACCTATAAATTATTTTATTTCATTTATCAAAAGTGCTTATGATGTCTCCTTGGCAAGGAGACCTGCCCTGGTTCGATAAGCCGGGCAACTTTTTCCTTTCCAACCAATTTCATAAAGCAATTCCATATCGAGTTAAAATTGTACCTGAAATTACATTTTTAGCAGGTAGAGGTTCGCCGCAGCTAAACAATTTGAAATGGTACTTGCCAATTCCGAAGATTTGTTCTGCCAAAGACCGTAAGATATTTTCATAATTTTCTCTTTTAAAAGATAAGATGGCCACCTTATACGGGGAACAAGCGTGGAAAGTTTGGATTAAGGTAGACCTATTTTCAATAAGAATAATTATCATTCCCGGTACATAATATTTCAGTTGTCTCTCTCTCTCTCTCTCTCTCTCTCTCTCTCTGTCTCTATCTCAGTTCCGGGGGGCATCGAAATGACAAACGAGAGCGCTATACTTCAAAACGGAATATGGTTGAATGTTAAAAGCAAGCATTGAGGGTGGCTCCTTTTCACACACACACATATTCAAACATATACATGTATATATGTATATATATTGTCTAAATGTATTAATTTTAAATATTTTATGCTATGGTGTGGGGGGCTGGCTGCTATAGTCATAATTTTGATTTAAAAGAAAATCAAAATAAAAAGTGTGACGTTATTCCGAAGCTATTCCTTAAGTCCGTTGCCAGGTAAACCAATCAACACAATTAAAACCTTGAAACAAACCAGGCGGCCAACATGCCAGCTAAAAAGCAATCAACAAATCATCCCACATGTTATAGCAACCATCCAAATAACGACGACGACGACGGCGACGACGACGACAACAACAGCAATCCTCTCACCGATGATGTCATGCAGCACACATGGTTGAATAGTTTAAAAATAAACTTTGAAACTTTTTATCGTCATACTCGTACAGGCATGCATGGCTACGTACATTTATGTATCTTTCTATGTGTGGTAAGCAAATAAATTTGTTTGTAAGAAAAAAACAAAAAAAAGAAAGTAAACAAAAACTCAATATTCATTCGAGAGCAGATAATAAGAGTTACGCAGCTTTTCTATTCAATCAATTATTTTTATAAACGTTGGCGGCATCCACTGTATGTACATATAAGTAAGTTGTTCATTTTTCAATTGCATATTATTTTATATATTTATTCGAATATGAGGGGGTAGTTATATATCATCACTATGACGCTATCCATATTCTTGATCTGCGTGCGTGTACATGCTTCTGTCTGTCTGTCTGTCTGTCTGTCGTTACAAATGCAAAATTTAAAAAAAGTCGAATCTCCCAAAGTTGAATGCACCCGTAAACGCAATTCCAAGATTGCGAATATTCAAATGTACCGCATTGATAGACTCGACCTAAAGCTTGAAGTAAATGCTATCCGAAATTTAATTAATATAATAATTCTCGTATGCATTAAGGGAATTCGGCTTGGATTGAACTTTTTTATAATAAGCAGTAAAATGTTCTTGTATAATATTTAATTGCAAGATAAAGGAAAATTCCAATTGCTCAATACACGTGGTATGTCATATCGCAGATCATATATTTTACGTACGTATACTTCGTACACGTATATGTCGTACGTCGTATATAGATGCATACGCATTATACATATATATATGTGAACTATATGTATCTATATATATAGTATATGATCTGCTATATATATATATATATATATATACATGTTTTGGGGTAAAATGTATATAATATATATTGTATGTATTGATTTGTTGATTGTGATGATTTTTGAACTTAACGAAAGCTATGAGAAAACATTTGTAAGCATCATTTTGTATTCCAAAAAGCACTTTTGCAATGGTAAAGTAGACCGTAAAATTTTGCATTAATAGAGAGAATCGAGGGTGCGCTCACAAATATTAAAAAACGATATATGAATAAGATGGAGTATCAAAATAAGCATTTCTTTTTACAACTAAGCAGTTATGAGATCACGCCATGATTTAAAAATGTGCTAAATACAATATGCATAATATATACCTATATATGCCTATATATACTTATATATATATACGCCTATATATGCCTATATATACTTATATATAAAATATATATCGAGAATGACATTTCGCTCAATTTTGTAATTAAATATGGTCGATAAGTCAGTATTTGAAAAAAAGAAGAAGAAAATCGAAAAACCTGACACAAAATGGATGTAAGTTTTGTCTTGTTTTCAAATAATTTTGTTGAATGTCCCGAAATTCGTGACGATGAGCAATAAGAATAAATCGCCGGCGAACACTGATTGCCGAAAAATGTTCAATTTTAATAATTAAATATTTAAATATTTACATTTATATATAAAATAAGTTGAGGCTGCTGCCTCAACCATGTGCCTCATGCTAAATAGGAAAACAATTTGAAAAAAATAATTAAATTGGAAAAATTCGATTGCAATTATTTTTTTTTTTTCAATCAAATATGATCACAATACGTCCAAATGTGATTTTGAAAAGAAAAAATGTAGAAAGGCCTTTAGTCTTTGATGCTTTTTGGTCATATAAAAAGTGCTTTTTTCGTTTTTTGTTAATTGTGACTTTTCGGATAAGTTGCTCTATATTTGGGAGTTACAAGATGTCATATATATATTCCTAATTGACTTTAAAAAATCTAATAAACAAATTGTATTTGACAAGAGTTCATGTTGCGTTTGGTATATAGAGGGTGGTTAAGGTACAGTTTTTTGATAAATAAAGATATGAAAAATGAAGCCATAAAAAGTATCGAGCTCAATAGCAAAGATAGAACTGATCAATTCTAAATGTAAATATGAGCGAATATGATGAGCTCAATATATGCAAGAACACGCACATACAGAGATGAATGCACAGTAGATAACCACATCCGCGCAATGCACTTAAAATAATAAAATATTTACAATGAAAGAAAAACTACAATAGGTGCTACTTTTAGTAAATGCATGTCAACTATGCTCCAAGGTCTTTACATATTCCTAATTTTTCTGTTTACAGCATATTTTCGATAGGTTTTTTCTTTTGTTTTTCGCCTTAGATACTAATGAGAAACTTAAAAATTGAGATACGCGAATGAACAGATCTGCCTTTACATGTGTGCCCTAAGCCAACAACGTTTATAAGATTTCTAGATATAAAAATATAAAAACAAAAAAAAACAATGAATATTTCTATTTTTAATTATATGAACACAACATTGTTAGAATAAAGACGCGCACATATACGCCTCATGGTCATCCCATGTTTTCGTTTATATATCAGTTACACGAACATGTATTCTCACCCCATATATAAATCCAGAATATTTTCAGCATACGCAAAGGCTATACAGGTTTATAATCTCTAATGTTACATTAGGCTGCTTGGTGGAATCGCAATACCAATCGCAAGTCTGATCATCTTAAATTGAAGAATCAAATTATGAAGTACTTCTCGAACAAATATGCACTGACTGAACAAGTAAAAGCACTATTGTGGATCACGATCCACTATTAAGTATATTCCCCCACTCCACAATTATTCATATTAACGAATTCTCACAGAAGGGCGTTATATGGGAAAAGGTCGAAAAAGTGGTCCGATCCGAACCTTAGGCCGCAATACATCAGCATAGTAAACTTGATCAAAATATCTCAAAAATTGTGAATTATGGGTTGAATGCAAAAACACAAGGCAGACGGACAGATGGACAAACTTAGATCGATTCAGAAAGTAATGCTTAGTCGAATGGTATAATAAAAGATGGGTGCATCTTAAGTCCTTCTGGATGTCGCATACATCCGCACAAATATAATTAACCCTTGTAACGCGAATGGTGTAGACGAGAAAGCCAAGTGTAAAAATGTAATGCCGAAATATGTATTAGGATCGGATATTCTAATAAAGGTCTAAACTGTATTTTAGATACAGAGAGAGCCAGACCTTTATATGTATATAGTTTTGAAAGATTGAATTTCAATGTCAATTTGAATCATGGATTCCACACGTTTCAACGTAACAGGTGTATTACAGAGAGAAAGAGGTGTGTCTTTTATTGAAAAACTAACACATAATGAAACCGATTACCGCAAAGCATGTTAATGAGTAAAATGATTATATACACATATCTTACAGGCATACATATAAATAAAATGTGTGGGAGATGATTTTAGATCCTCTTGATGTATGCTTATATTTTTGAAACTTAGGGCAGAAATCCCCAACAACCATTCATACATATTTTAAGATCATTTCATCAACAACAACAAATTCTTAACAGCAAACGCATTGTTGAAATAAAATGTTCAATTTTCGCAAGAATATTTAAGTTTCAGTTTACATAAACATTTAAACAGTAGCCGTTATATAATGCGGTATTTATAAAGAGATAAACTATACTTAGAGATATATACACAATAGAGGTTATCGCTATGACATAAATAAATAGTTTACAAGGCCATTAAAAATCTATGTACCTGGTGCTTTCAAAGAAATTTGATTCACGGTTCATTAACTCGTGGCGAAATTTAGCCATTTCCTCTTCCATCTTACGCATTTCGGCATCGAAACGCTCCCTAATGCTGCTGAATTCCGTATCAATAACGCTAAAATCCCCCAATTTGATCGGAATATTACGTTTGGTAGCATCGGCCATTATGAGAATAATTTAATGCTTTTGCAGAGTAGAACGCTATTAATTTCTTATTGAGCCGTTAAGTTAATACAGGCACAAAAATTCTTTTGGTATGGACAACAAGTTATTTTTAGATTTAACACTACTAATCGTACCACCACGCTCCGATTTTAATTTCTCCGGAACCACTCCGCGCAGTTACGTATTTCTTATTAAACTGTTTTACATATCACGAAGAAAGTTGTTTTTATTTGACATAATATAAACAGTGATGCCATATTTTGCGATTTGTATTACAGTCAAAGATATGATTACCACATCGAAATATTTCATCTTAATTTTATTTATATAACAGAGCACGTACTATTTATGGATTTTGTTATTATTAACAGTAAATAATAGCAAGTTAATGTCAGATATTTTAGTTTTTGAATTCTTGATCGATTAGTCTCCTGTCCGATTTTATAAATGTAATATAAGAATTGTGAAAATTTGAGGTGAATGCTTAAAAAACATATTGGCCGTTTCGATTAAACGGTAAGGAAAGCATTTATATTTTCTGTATTGTAATATATGATTTTTCCCATTCTTCAAATGACAAAAGCATAAGGTATTATTAATTTCTCCTAAGTAAAAGGTTTATAACAAATTATTATGTAACAGAGTAATGATTTTCTTTCATGAGACCGTAATTAGTTTATTTGATATCATTGAATTTTATAGTAAAATTGACAGTTGATCGTTTAATAATATTCGTGTTTTTTTTCTTGCAGATAATTTCGTGCTATTATGTACCTTTCAGAAAAAATCTTTTAAAGGCAATGACTTTTTACTTTATCAGTTTTGTTTGCAGTATTGCAGTTTAGTACTGTTCCAATAAACTAGCTACGTTGACAGATTCGCTGCTATATTGTTACGGAATTATGTTCGCTTGGCAACTTTCTTTTTCTTGATACATATATCTTGTCTTTCTGGCCATTTTACCTTCCCAACGTTTATGTATGGTTCGATACTGTCTTAATTTCCTTACATTTAAGCTGAAAATTATTCGATTTTTCTATTAACACTTTTCTGATTGAATGTAAATAATGCATTTCTTGTAAATATGTATCAGTTGCTTTATGCTTCGCTTTACATTTACATACGTGTTATTTATTACAAATTTTTTTATTGTTATAATTTAAGCGTTGAACAGGATAGATGCGCTTCCACCCAAATCCACTAAATTAGCTCATCCGACCCACATGTTTCACATCAAGTTAATATTCCGAAACGCTATTGCTGAGCGACCTTTGCCGGAAAATCTTATATTTTGAAAATTTTTTTCATATAACGAATTTTTTGCAATAAGTACGTTGTGTGAGGAGTGATCACAACAATACGTCATCCAATTTATTTTCAATAGTTTTTACTCTTTAGCCAAAATATGCCAGAAAATCGTATTTCGTCAAAATATCTTATTGAAGCAATTTACGTCCGTCTGTCCATCTATCACCTGACTTATCGACTTCAAATTTGACAGAAACATTGGAAGTCTTCGCATGGAGCAAATTAGTCAAGGGACACAGGTACAGTGCAACGTAAAGTGAAAACGCTCCGGTTTATAAAAGCACGAAAATTGATATTTTGGTTATTATTACTCAATAAATGTTTACATATCCTGTTTGAATAAAAAATTACAAAAAAAATATAAAAGACTCTATCATATCCGAATATGCCATGCGTGCAAGATTTGAAATTTTCTTATGAAGAATTAATGTCCAATTAGGCAGTTTGGTGGAAGTGGCCGCAGATGAGATGTAAGAAAACGTTTAACTAACACAAAAATGTACAAGTTGAAAAGAATTTGTGAAACAACAATGATTCGTTGTTTACGCTAAAGCAACTAAAGGTACCAAGGGATAATAATTTCCGTAATCGTGTTAATTAAAAAGCTTATACTAAATACTATATTCCTTCTTCTATAATGACAAAATTGCGGATCAATCAATTTTTTCTACTATCAGGAGCAATTTAAATTTTTCCGGGCTTTTAATGTGTTTTTTCGTTTTTTGCTACCTGTTCGTAATAAAAAAATTATGTATAAGGCGATTGCATGTATTTTGATCATTTTTTTCACTTGAAATGGGTATTTATTGAGAAAAATCGGTACAATAAATATTAATTAAAATATTTGCCATCATGTTCTACAACTTTTTCTCGTCTTTCTGGCAACATGGTGATGCCGTGTCGCAAGTACGATATTGTTGTGGCAGCGATCCAGTCATTGACCCATTTTCGCACTTCTTTAGCATTTCGAAATCGCTTGCCGGCCAAGCTATGCCGCATTGATCTGCACAAGTGGTGACGCTACGTCTGGTGGGTTCGCTGGGAGCTGCAGCAGTGTTTCCTTGACCGCTCTTGCAATGTGCGGCCAAGCGTTGTCATGCAAGAGGATGACTTTGTTTCTGTTAGCCGCTATTGCTGGTCTTTTTTGCAACAATACATCGTTGGCTTTGGTAGACAACTGCGGTAACAGTTTCATTCGGGTTTAGCAGCTCGTAATAAGCTATACCTTGCTGATCCCACGCGAAACCTTTATGACCTTGAATAATCCGGCTTGGTGTCGATGTGGATGGCTCTCCTGAACTAACCCATGTCTTTTCATCGCCGGCCACAATACGCCACCGAAAACTCTTCCTTCTTTGCCTGGCAAGCGATGAAACCGCGATGTTGAATCGGTTTCGAAATGGCATTTTCAGCCATTTTCCCCCTTTTTGGATCTTTTCCATCGCATGTAAGCTTCTACAAGTAGTTGATTTATCGATTGCTAAGCTGTTCGAAAATGCTTTGAGAGTTCCAGTAAGTCGTGCAAGTCATTGTGTTTGAACTTTTTTGGTCCTCCTTTGTCATTGACAGACCCGACGTTGAAACCAAAACCGACAAATTGGGATATGATGGAGCAACATCATCATAAGCTTCTAAAAGTGTTTGGTGGACTTTGACAGCAGATTCCTTCAAATTAAATAACAAAAGAAATGAATGTTGAAAATGCGATTTTGAGCATTCCATGATTAGTGTCTGTGTGCACTGAATAATTCAATAATGCTAAATGGAAAACTGTTATTTTACTTGGAGTAAGATCAAATCAAGATCAAAATTATCGAATTTATTTGTTATCGAAATTGATAGTTCGCATTACTTTATCATTTTCCCCAATAGATGTCGCTGATTAAAATACATGCAGACACTATTACTATTAGGTTTTATGAAGGTCTTATCATTACTTTCTAATTACTTTCTTTTTGTAGACATGATTTGTCTCAATTGCAGGATATCATATAAATGACCTCAGTCTAGCTCTCTTTCTTTTGAAAGCCACAAAAAGAGGGAGGTTTGGTGCTTTCAGTAGCGCCAATAATTGAGCGCACACATTTTTGCCTTCAAATGCGATTGTAGTTGTGGAAAAGGAATACTTTCATGCCTTCGTTTCGCTACTTTATTCAATTAGTCATGGCAAAGGTCACGACAAAACAGCTATTCCCCACTCAGTAGCAAGCAGTTAAGCAATGTTAAGCAATTCATGCAAATATCGATTGAATGAAGTGTTGGTTCGTGGATATTCTGTCAACAGATGCTCTGGGTTCGCGTAATTTTCCTAACTAACGTAGTGTTTTGTATTTAATAGAATCATGCAATCACGTTATGAACTGCTCTTACATGGCGAGCGGGTTGAATCTGCCCTTTTCGACCAATAACTAATGCGATTGAGGAGCGCATTTGGGTTAAAGTCGTTAAAATGAATGAACAGAGAAGGTGTAGTCTTTCATCGTGGCAGTACTAGACGATAGATAGGTTTATTGGCTCGGCAAAAGTTGAGAGGAATGGGCTAATAGGTCTTGATGCACCTACCGTATGGTCCGTGCGATTACCATTTGCTTCGCCTTGTACGGAATTCTCTCAGCGGTGTTAAGTTCACATTGAAAGATTTCTGTGAGGACTAATAATTCGCTCAGAAATCCCAGAAACTCTAGAGTGACGGTGTAATGGTTTTACCAGAAAACTGGAGAGAGGTTATCGATCAGAATATCATCAATTTGGCTTAATAAAGTTGAGCTAAACTACAAAGAAATTTCTTTGAATTTTCAAGGTCATCAAAATGACTCCTACATGTACATGTCTTATTATATTATTCGTGCGCAATGCACAGAAGGGAAAGATCAGGAAGTCAGTCATATTCAAGCTTTGCAGGTTAGGTGTAGGGTACGTGAACCATACTGCATGAACATCCTAATAAAGAAGTAGCGCTCACTCATACGTCTTTAAATAGCGAGAATACATAAAGTTTGGCAATGGAATGATAATCGAACAAACAAATCTAGGCAGACGCATAAAAAGTTATTTGCTTGTATGTGCTATAAGGAAAGTAACAAATATTCATACATAAATCCATAGCTCTCAGTTTGTTGCCGAATCTTATTAGAATGACGTCATCTAGTAATTCTTCAAATTTTTCTTAACCTAACCAACCTGGAGTTATGGCATATTGCTCAGGGAAATAACAATTAATTCCGATGTAAAGGAACTACGAACATTTCAATCAATTATAGTCATAATAAAGTCCTTGACTTTTCATCGGACAATTCAGCCAATTGTGCGCCCCTGAAGAAATCAATTTTAATCTATTATTAGGTGTTTGCAAAAATATTGATCAGCGATTTCTGCAAGTAAACATGATAAACAGATTACGAAATGCTGGAATTCAATAGTGTTGACCTTGCTCTGCCTAAGATAACAGTTTCCCATTTAATATTATTTATTTATTCAGCGTATGCCGACGCTAATCATCGAGCGCTCAAAATTCTTCTTCTTCCAAATTCAAATAATCGCTGAACTGCTAAATATGATTGCATCGATCTGAACCAGAATTAATCGGTTAAACAAAAGGATCGCTCATCCGAATTGAAATTCCCAGCCCAAGTTGAAGATTACTTCTTGGGTTGCTTGCGCTAGAGACGGACAGACAAGTGACAATTGCGTCCACTTCAAGCACTTTCTATCTGTTTCATGGCTTACTGCATTTTCACTCCAGGCTAACTTAAACACTGCCGTAAATGCGGTTGCATTTCTTTCCATTTCAATCCAGTTAAAAACAGAAAAATACGCAGGTGCCGTGAATGACAGAATTTAGAATTTATTAACGCACCTATTACATGTTACTTAACGATGTATGTGTCGCGGCAGCGAATTGAAAATTATTTTCTGCACATTTCGATAGTGTGATCAGTCAATCGTTTATTGTTTTTGTTGTCTGCTCCTTCCTGCTAAGCTTCCAGTTTGACAGCCTATAAACGACACCATATCTTTGACTCCTATTTCGCAAAAGCTTCACCTTGAAAGCAAAGAACCAATTTTTTTTATTCCTTCTGAAAAACGAAGGTGTTCTCAGTTTACGTGGTACTATAGGCGTGTCCTTCGACCCATTTAGCCCACTTCCAATACTAACCTGCGTGCAAGAGCTTCGTATGTTTTTGCCAGATTTGAAATCGATCACATCATTTTTGCGGCCAGGAACATATTGACAACACACATTACAAAGACCGACAGACGGACATGCTTAAATCAATTCAGAATTTGATACTGATCATGAATATATATACTTTATGGGGTCGCTGAAGCTTTCTTCTGGGAATTGAACACATTTTGACGAAATAAATACGCCCCTCATCCTTCGGTGATAGGTATCAAAATGCATGTGTAGCTCTAGCATTGCACTAAACTACGCAAAGTATGCAAACCATAATCCGCACACACAATTTTACACTTCACAAAACATCCTTGATCGTACGTCGTCAGGACAAAGAAACCTCTCCTGGGCATATACAAAAATATTATTGTTAGTAGTTTCATTTTCACCTGACGGACTGACTTCGTGTGACCTGACTTGATCAAGAAAGGTTAATTGACAATAACAGGCTAAACGCAAGCGTGAACCGTGAGAGGGGGAAGGGTGCTGTTATATACAGTTTAAAGTTGGAACCATCGCAATGTTTCAATCTGAACCTTTTTTAAGTTTTTATCTTGGAAAAGAATAGATAATTTCCACATAAACAAACTAAACATATTCTTTTGAAGGCAGGTAAAAACCTATCAAAGTTGCTGCACAGCGTACTTGAACTAAATGTAGGGAAAATTCTTACACAAAACAACAACAACATTAACCATGGAATTTTAATTTACGCTGATTGGGCAGAAATCTGTAAATAATTCTTTTTCATTAGTCAAAGTTTTAAAGCAGACGTAATACCGATAAATACCGATCATTCGATTCCGTTAAGCGCACTCAAACTTTCAAAACATATACACATTGAATATCTGAAGAAGAAGAAGAAGAAAAAAAAGTGTTATATTCACCCGTGACTGAATCTTTTATACCCATCACCATAATCGTGAAGAAAAGAGAAAGAAAGAAATTTTCATATTTTATAATATTGAGTGGGCGCGGATGATTTTTATACCCATCACCGAAGTATATTTTGTGAAAACGATTGCAATTCCCAGAAGGAGCTTCCAGGGGCCCCACAAACTATATGTATATATATGCTTGATCAGCATCAAAATCTAAGTCAATTTAAGCATGTCCGTCTGTCGGTCTGTGTAATGTCTGCAAACATGTTCCTGCCCGCAAAAATGAATCTATCGATTTGAAATTTAACAGAAATATATGAAGTTCTTGCACGTAAGTTGGTAATGAAAATGGCCAAAATAGTTCGAAGCGTACGCTTGCAGTACCACGTAACCTAAGAACACCTCTGTTTTGCAAAAGGAATAAAAAATTGGTTTTTCTTGCTAATCACTCATAAGCTACCTGAACAGATTAAAGGACACACCTACAATGACCACAGACTTATGAAGAAGAAGAAGAAGAACTGAGGACACTTTCGCTTTCCGTCTTTCTGGCTTGGGTAGCACATAACGTACAACACATGCATTCTATAAATTGTTCATTTTGATGGTAGAAAACCAGCCGCGCTCAACAAATATTATCGAGTGTGAAAATTTATTTCTTTTCATTTTTTTTTTTTTTTTAGTCTTTTTTAGAGTAACGGTGACGGTGATGGATATAGCAGATTCGGTCACGACTGAATATAATTTCCTTATTTGTTAGTATCTCGCCATTAAAAAATATGAAGAATTTTATTAGATGAGATGATGTAGATTATTTAATGATCGGCATTTATTAACCAAAATGCCATTTTTATTTCTTTCACATAAAAATTAAGCGCAGCAAATTTGGACCGCCCAAGCACTTCCATGAAAAGCATGTCTTTATAGGGGAACAACGTGAAATTTTTGGAATTTTATCACGAAAATAAATAAAAAGCGAGTAAAAAGATTATAACATCAAGTGAGGTCGACTATTAGATACCCTACACCACTTCGCCTAATGCACTTATTATTCACTCGTTTTGATAATGATACCCCCAAAGGCATACATTATTTTAATGCAGAAGCACACTTTGAAGGAATCTTTATATGCGGTGGTATCCAAAAAAATTCGTCATAGTCGATTTCTATGTCAATTTACTATGGTGAACTAATTTTCACCATCAGTTATCAAAAATTTATTTTTCTACAATATAAAGACTCAGTTTTCGTAGGAGCGATTGATTATATGGCAATAGCTTCAAAAGATTGCCCCAGGTGAAGCAAATTTTTCATACAAATTACGAACGTCCAAATATTATTATAGAGCGAATTTTCAGTTCAGAAATTTTGAATATTGCAATTTTCTTCCATATAACGACTTTTCAAAATAGGGTGTCATACGGGCAGTGGTCGAAAAAATAAATCGATCCAAACCATTTTCAATAGCGTTCAGTCTATCGAATTTCATCAAAATTGGAAAGTGGAACACTGAGACCTGTAGCTTGAACACAAATTTGCGTGAACGGACGTCAGACGGATAGACAAACTTAGATAGAGTCAGAAAATGAAAGATGAGTCTTACTTACGCCCTTCTAGGTGTTACGTACATTATACATTTGCATTAAAATAATGTATAAATTTTGGTTTATTACTAACCAAGTGAAATGGTGTAGGGTATCTAAGGTCAGACTTACCCGACCTAATTGCAAGCAATTGCTGCATGCGCATCGAAGCCGATATTGTTTGCAAGTGTTTTGTCAGTTTTAAAAGTTCATGTAAACTTTTATTATACCTATAATGGATTTTCTCCGTCCATTCTCAAACTTAAACTATATCCATGATCGATCAATCCACATCACATTTATACAGACATACATACAATTTGCATGGATAAATTCGCGACTATTTCATAAAAATATGAAGTACACCCATACACATCACCTAAATAACATTGATAATATTAAATATATATATATATATGGTTCAGAGATGAAGCATTAAACACGTAGAACGTAGTAATTGGATGTCGTTTATATTGAGCTTATTGTGCCCAGGAGTCCGGAGGTCTTTTATTTCCATACTTTCCTAAGGAAATCATTTTCATGGATATCTTACCTAATTGCTGATCAACAACAATATGGAGCAGCTACAATAGATATTAAGATCTGCTGATATGGTTTCTCTTCACGTTTCTTTTTTTTTTTTTTTTTTGTTTTCTTTGCTTTGGTATAGGGGTTTTGCTTACAAAAAAAAAAAAAAAAAAAAAAAAAACAAAAGTAAGTTAAAAAAGTGCTTTGGCAACATACAAAATAGCGTTCATTATCATCATCATACATATAATAAAAGTAGTAGTAGTAAAAGTAGAAGTAGAAGAAGAAATAAGAAATTGACATTAAAAATATAAATGATACTCAATATGGAATGGAAACTACACGAACCTTTTTTAAATAATTTTCTTTATCTTCTCTTTGTTTTTGTTAAACAAGTATGTTTACTAAATAATTATTTTTTATCCTCCCTATCTTAGCAAAATTATGATAAAAAATATTGTTAAGTTTTAGATTAAAATTAAATTTACTTTAAATATGATGAAAATATATTTTTTGTTTTCAATAATATTCACTAAATCACGAAAGAGGAAAACAAGTATCGCTCATATAAACTAATTTTTGTATACTTTTAGAGAAAATAATAATAGTTTGATTAAAAAAAAAAAAAAAGACAAAAAAAAAAAGCGAACAAACAAACAAACAAGTTTTTTAATTCAAGGCAATTTTTGAGAATATTTACAAACGCAATTTGGTTCAAAGGTCTTTACAATTAAGTTAAGAAAAAAAAAAAAATTTTAAAAAGGCTTAGTTGAAATTAGAAAAGGAAAAGAATAAATTAAACTAAAATAAAATCTTTACATTGATATTAATTTATTTTAGCCTTAACCAGGCTAAAAATGCAATGTGGACCAACAACCCAATACTTCACATCTAATAAGTATGTGTGTAAGTTAGGTCGCGAATTTATTTGCGTTATATATATATATATATATATTTAATCTCGTTTCTCTAAAATAGGGAAACGAATAAAAATAAATATTTGACACTAGAAGAAATTAGAAACGAAAAGTATAAACAAATTAAGAAAGAGTTGATATAATAATAATTTCGTATTAATATATGGTTGACATGATGTTTCTGTTTCAATAAGAACTTTACGGCATAATTTTATGCCGTGAGCGAAAGTACATCATCAAATCCCAAAGAAATTAAAAAAATTAAAAAATTAAAAAATAAAATAAAACGTTTTTTTAAAGAATATTACAAATTGTACATTACATTGTTTGTTCGTGTTTCTTCGATTATATTCTGTCCAGAGTTTGCAATCCAGTCCAATTAAGTGACAATTTCAAACCTAATTGGAGGCGTTTTACAGTCTTACATTGCATTTAATTGATTCAGATGTTTGAACCGTCTGTGTGTGTGTGTGTGTGTGTGTGTGTGTCTGTCTGTCTGTCTGTCTGTCTGTCTGTATGTGTATCGGCATATTTGTGTGTGTATGTGTATCGGTATATTTGTGTGTGTCTGTGTATGTTACCACCTTAAAGGGCCACATTCGGGAGAATCGACCGTTAACAAAGGCCTAAATTGATCCGGAAATTGTTAACTTATGGTCTGCAACTGCTCTTGTTTCTTTTCCCACCACTCTTGAATGCTGTTGACCATTTGCTTACGCCGAAACCGTAACGACTCGCTTATACACATTTGTACGAAACTCGATTTCATATCCAAGTCCCCTTTCATTAAATTTAAATGATTCAATAACTGCGTGTAATTGCGACCTGGTCGTCGTATATCGCGAAATACTTGAGCCCGTAAATCTAAATTATGCTTGCGCGCCAATTCGCGTTGCTCATCAGTAAGAACATGATTGTTGTTATGATTTGTGAAATGATGATTACTCATGTGACAATTGATGTCACCGTTATTGCTGCTCAATTCGCGTTTTAGGGAATCGAAGCTGTGTGATGTTGCACTGGCAGTGTTGAATGTATTCGCAGCATTTGGTGGTGGCATAAGGGCAGATTCCGAATCTAATTTTACATTATCCGAACTGCAAGCTCTGGGCTCTACTGCGGGCGTAATATTATTTCCATTGCTGGCGTTACCGTTATGACATTGTTGCAATATTCGTGATATCTCCTGAGCATCGTTGATATCATTATGAGGATACGGTGAATAGTGATTATATCCCGCCGTTGAAGGGAGATTCACTGCGGATGGAGTATTTACCAGTGCACCATGTAGATGTGAACTGTTGAAAATACCACCGTTTACCGGCTGTTGATGTTGTGGCGCCACACCCATATGAGGACTTATTATACCAGTGGGCGGTGAGGATGCTGTTAAAGAGTCGGAAGAGCTAATACCATAGCTAACCATGTAATGATGTGCAGAAGCGGCAGGTAAAAGTGCTGGATGGGTTTGTTGGCTTGGTGATGAGTTCCCGTTCGATATTGATGGGGATTGTTCGAGTGTCGGCGATGACAACCCTACAATACTAGTGACCAGCACAGATGACCCGCTCACTACGTCGGCACTGCTGTTATCACAACTATTTTCTGCACCCACACCGTTAATAAAGTCTCTGACGTAACCGTTAAGAGGAAAATAGTTGTCTGTAGTCTCTTCATCTGAAAAATCGGGAAAAGCAACCACTAAACGATCGGAATCACCATCTTCAGTCATGCTTGAACCAATTGAAGATGCATCGGAATCGTTGTCCTCATTATCCAAATTTGATAAAGAGGATACTACCGAGCTAGGTGAAGAGAGACCGGAATTTGATGTGGGTGTACGAGGGCGTGAATCTATTGAAATACGTCTGAAAACGTAATCCATGCGAAGTGGTCCAGCCTTACGTTTACGTGGTCGAGATGATTCAATTTTCTTAGCTATATTTGAGGGACCAACAGATCCCCCAGGACCAGTGGCACCGTTATTGCCTTTCATTGGCGCCACTTCACTTAAATCAGCTTCATCTACCATAACCATATGCTTGTCTTTTTTATAGGGATTGCCAAACATATGCTGCCTAACATTTGTTGGCTCGATTTCACGCAGCGGATTATCTTTATTCTTAAGATACTCTTGATAGTTCCCCATTTCGGCAATAGGGAGACAATGGCCAGAATCTTTTGCTATTAAACTTACAGACTGAGGCTTAAAGAAAGCTTCTCGCATACGTCCAATCTCTTCGATTATATCTCGTCGGGGTATATCAAATGGATTTCGATATGATTTGGCTGATGCTTGTCGTGTAAGCTGAGGCACCACAATTGTATAATTCTCTAGAGGCTCGATTTCAGCATGTAATTTTGTAAATGTATCGCGTAGTAAAGGGTGACGTACAAGATCTCTTCTTAACGGCACTCCTGGGTTTAATTTAGCCGTCTCCACTTGCCGATACGGCGGCTTCGGTTGCTTCAATTGTTTATACACCTTCATACAAAGATTCTCCTGATCTTGCTTGGCTGTATTTTTAATGTGCTTCAATTGATTTGCAATATTAGGCGAAAGATAATTGTCTACGTTATCCGGCAGCAGGAACTGCAGTAATTGATATGGGACGCTTATTGTTAGCAACGCTTTTCGCAAAAACGGACAATAATATGGCGGTATAGAGCGAACGTATGCATTAAATTTGTACATCAAATCGTTTGGTGGGCTCATATTATACTTATGAATGAGATCGTGGAGCAGTGGCAATAATGCTGGATAATTATAAGCCAGAACGTACAAATGAACCTGAGAGGAGGTCGACGATGCTTTTAAGTACCCGAATGGCAACTCAAAACCGTGCATACCATTGGATATTATGACTTGCCAGCATTTCTTCAATTCTCTTTTCTGCAGTATCTGCAATGTTAGCGGACTCGCTTCAATTTCGTATTTATCAACAGGAAAATTATGCACCATTTGTGGTTCGTCTACAGCTGGCATTACAATTTTTAATTTTGGATGAGCATCTCGTGGCGGCAGCGTTACTGCTTTGGGATCCGGCCAATATGGTTCTGGCAGAGGCCAGAAGCCTATTGGGAAAGTTTTTTGCGATAAATGTTTTTGTACGTAAATCATTTTCTTTAAAGGTTGAAATACTAAGTCTTGCATAGCTTCGCTGGACAAATTATTGGGATCTTTAGGTATTAAAGACTCGAATTGAAGAACAACGCCCGGCTGTACTTTCTGTACCAAACTCTCAATACATTGATTAAGAACGTAATGAGAACGGACTCGATAAGAACGGCCCCCAGTTACTTCACACATTCGTTCTATTGGGGAATCATCATGCGGTACTTTGCCTTCCACTCGTTCATCAATTTTATTTCCGGACATACGCAATACCAAAGAAAACAATCGCTGATCCCAACGGAACGGTTCTTTGGTAAACTTGGTGCCTGGAATTTGAGTGTTTAAGGGTAATATTATATCCTGATGCACTCCATTACGATAAGAATAACGTCCACCATCCGTTATTACAATTATTACGGAAGGCTCCAAATAAAACGGACACCGTCCTTGGCCGTAAGTGTCAATGCCAGATTGCATACGATTTAAATTTAACAAATCAAAAGCATTCTTTAACGACTCTCCCATAGACGTCAAACCAGTGCTCTGTAGATTTTTTAACTCATTCATAAAAGTGGCATGATTTTCCTTCCATCCGGCTTTCACATTAGACGGCGGCTCTTCAAATGTCAACAGCATATAGCGATCACCCAAACAATCCTGAGTACGCTGCCTATATTTTAGAAATGTCTCGACAGCTCCTTTAGCAATATCCAAATATGACTTTTGCACTCCATTCACATAAGCTTTCTGGCACATGGACGACGATGTGTCGACCAGGAAAAGTATAATTGTCATTATCACACTCTCGTTCTCGTTCTCGCTCTCTGTCTATTTTCTATTATTAATAAACAGTCTCTTTCTTTTAGCCGACAAAATTTGAAGGAAAACTTTATATATAAAATCACCCAAGAGTGTTAGATTCTTGGCTCGCTGCTCGTCGTGTTTGATTGGCAGCTCGGTTTTATTGGGTTTTTGTTTCAAAAAATCCTTTGAAATTATATCGAATGAAGATACGTACGATTATATCGCACCATTCAACGCATGAGATCGCTGTTTTCAAAACATATCCCCGAAAAAACAAAAATTATCTGTAAATATTAGAAAAAAAAAAAGAAGGAAGACACATATAGTAGTTACAAAAGTGGAATGAACTAAAAAATTTTCTTTACAATTGAAAATTCCACCAAACAACAATCAGTTGAATAAGAATTTTAAAAAAATTTTTAACTTTTGTCCCTAAATTGAGGAAGATGCGTATCATACTTATCATTTATCAAAGGCCTTCGCTTGACTTCGGCTATTAGCGTTACGCATAAGCTTAATGCCTAAAAGCAAAAGATCCATAATCGACGAAAGCAAAGCAGCGCAAACATGAGAACAATTTCTAGGATTCGTAGCTTAGGGAGCATTACACAAGACTTTTTTTTCGCGCGCATTTAATAGCAGCACAGAAACGAAACTGCAACAGTGCGATTTTCTTATGCACAAAATCTTCATTGTGTTTTTTTTTTTTTTTTTTTTAATTCTAAATTCAAATAATTCTCCCCTGACTATCTGCAATATAAAATTTTCTTTCTTTCTAAGCTCAAGAGCGGGAAATTTCCTACGACGAGACAGGTTGACATGTTTCGGGAATGCAACAAAATTCAAAGTTCTTATTTTTGTGACTTATCATATAGACTGAGAGCTAAGAGGGACGCAAACATTACAAAAGCTCCATCATGGGTTTTTGTGTATATATTTGTATAGGTATCCAAAATCCATACATGTTCCGAACACATTCAAGCACTGATATTTTGATTCTCCATTAATATTAATAATTATTTATTGATTCTCCATTAATAGTCAAATGGCAATAACCTCTCTTATGAATAATATGAAAAGTGTCCTAACAATGAATATTTCGTTTATGATTGCCTCACATTATATATATATTTTGATTTTCAGTAATGAACCAATTTCACGTTCACGTTCAACTATATTTTCTTACAAGCTCGGTAGATTGATCATCGATTGTTCTCCGAGGACCAATTTGATCACTCTATATTTCTAATCTAGTCTAGTATTTAAATGAAGAAAAACGATAAAAAGCAAAAAAAAAAAAAAAAATTCTTTTTGCAAAACTTCACGAAACCGTACAGCTTACCATCATCATCGGTTTTCTACGCGTTTTTGGGAATTACCCGCTCTAATGGAATGTGAATAAACTTTTAACTATTTTTTTTCTTAACTTATTTTCTTACGTCTCATTCCGTAACATTCTAATTGGCAATCAAAAAAAGAATAAATAAATAACTGAATCGGTGCTATTTAAGTTACGCACAAATATTTTTCATATTAACTTAAAAGGAGTAAAAAACTTATTCTATATTATTTTTAAATAAAATGAGAAAAAGTTCGATTTCAAAGGTAAATTTTAACTGTCTAGAGGAATTTTTCAAATATCAGATGGGTATATTGTTGAAAAATGTGGAAGACGAAACTAGCCGAAATCTAGTAAGCGGACTCTTTTCGGTAAATTAGTTGCCGGATGGTTGAAATTTCAATTCAATACATCTCAGCAGCAAATGGATGCTTACACAAATTACATATTATTGTTAATTGAAATAATTTTGTTTAAAGAAAAAAATGAAAAAAAAAAGTTTCATTTGCCTTTTGATTTCAAACGGTTTTAACAGCGATAACATCATTGTAAGAATCTGTATGTAATACTTACGCAAATTAGAAAAAAATGTCAACATCTACTGTGGGATCAATGAGAAAATGTCCTTTCCTACTTATAGTTATATATTTTAGGTAATCTTCATTCCGATTTAAAAAGAAAAAAAAATTTCTAAAGTTGTCCTTGCTTTTGCAAAAATTTTAATTTGATTGGCTAATAATTTGCAGATGAATTTGATAGTTTACACATATATACAAATAATGCAGGTCACTTTGGATAAATAATGCAGTTACACAGGCGGAGAAGTCAATCTTAGATACGCGCAAATTTAAACGAATATTTATGGTATGCAGATCCTGTTCATTGCCAAGCAGGTCAAAGCGAGACTGATAGACATCATTTTCAGATTAAATTTTTCCATGCGATACCAAACAATTATGTCAACATTCAAATCGTTTTCATCTTTATTTTCTAAGAACATAGTTTTAAGCATTTTCCTTTTATATAGTATATTAGATATCGTAGCGCCGCATTTCTATGTTGTGTTACAAATGAACTAATCAAATTAGCATTACTCAAAGGTACTTCCCATTTGTGCTCTTCTAAGAGGGATGTAGGGGGGAGAGTAGTAGCCTTTAGTGATTCTTGATCCGTTCATAGCGTGATCCACCGGACCAAATGAATGCATTACCTATAGATCATACTAAAAACGCATGCTAACTGGGACGAGGGCTTAATTTTGCATATATACGTGCACGCGTCTTTAACACAGTTAATATATATTGTCATTATAAACTCATACTGAACTCTAAAGTATGTCTCAGTTTAGCGTATATTAATAACTTTTGATAACTATATGTTCGAAATATTCAATCACATACATATTCATACATACACATACACACACACACACATATACGCACACAACAAACTGTTTGCGGAATTTTCAAACATCCTTAAAAGACGTTTTACCGAAAAGTAATTAACAAGAGATCTGAATTTATTTAAAGACGCATTGGCGGTTACAATGTGTGTTTGCTCGCTTTTCAGCACCGTTAATTTCAAAGCAAATAAAAGTCACAACTTAATGATATTTCCAAGGAGATCAACGCCTATGTTTAATTTGGTCGTGTTTCCCAAAACCAGCCAATGAATTTTTGGAAGCTAGTTTTTTATCTGAAGTACAAAAAAAAAAAACAAAAAAAATGCATATATATTGCGAAATTGTTCAACTACCTAATCTGATAATCAAATTCGAGTTATTGTAAATCGTTACCAGACAAAATTCACACGTTAAACTCCTTTAAAAGAATCCAATTTCTTCAGATTAGCTTGTTCTTGTAGGAGTAATGATTTGCTTCGATATTATCACCGCCAGTCATTATTCAACAAAACAGATAATTTGCAGACAACGCACAGATCCATCACAATATCTAATCTGCTTGCAAACGTTCAGTTATTATTAAATAGAAACGTTTATTGTCTTTTGCTTTTTCTAAATCGAGAAGCTCTTTTTTTTCTTCATTATTTATGTTATTGAGCTTATACGTACTGTGTCTTTATAGACTGAGTTACTTTTGGCTTCTCGCAAATGCAATATTGTTTTTGAATTCTCGTAACCCTTCCTCAAAACACGGTTGTATTTAGTTCGTCTTTCTGTTTATATATCGTGAATTATGTGAAAATTATCTCGGAAAAAGCTTTCTTGTAAAATTTCGAATGAATCGAAAATTAATTGCATATTTTCACGTTTATTTATCAGTTTTGTTTTAAGCTGGTAATAATAATGTTATAATAACAGTTGCAGTTTTTGCGGTAGGGATATAAAGTATTCGGTTTAAAGTGTCTACAGTTGTTCCACTTGTTCTATTTGAGTACTGAACTCACTACAACAGTAATTGTGCTGGTTCTTCTCTTTTTTTATAATAACACGATACCATTAACATCATCCTTATCCACCGCTCACACCAAATCTTTCAGAAAATACTTATAAAAGCAATCAACAAAAAAAATTGTTTTCTTTTTCTTTACTATTCGCTTACAACAAAATTTATCACTAATCGGAGCGCGGCGAACAATTCTTCTCTTATGTTTTGTTATTTATTTTTATTTATTTTTTTTTTTCTTTACTCTGGGCTCCTCTCTGCTTATTGTTGCTGCTAATTGTTGTTGTAGTTGGGCTGATTACTTCTCTTTTGTTATTTTTGAATGACTTTTCCGTGTTATACTTCTTTATGTATTACTAATTTCACTAAACAACCTTTCCATTTAAAAGCAAAAAACGAACTGTCAAACTCATCCTATGGCAAAGCAATAAAAACGAGAATACTTTGCATTTTTTCCATTGTATGAGTATTCATTTCACATTTATATAAGGCTGCCAGATGTTCAAGCTTGTTTACAAAAGAATTAATTTCGATGCAAGCATTAATTAATAAAACTTATAAATTTATTATACAACGCTTAAATATAAAAAGAAATTAAAATATCCTAAAATGACCTTGTGGTAATATAAATTTAAATGATATATTTGATTAAAAGCTTACACTCATGTAGATACATATGCATACATTGTATCTATTATGAAACTTTCACAAATTTTCATCTGGGAGCCCTGGTTGGAAGATATAAAAAGCAAACGTCACATTTTAAGCGCTGATTACAGACACTTATAGCCTATTTAGTCAAAAACGTATCATATAGTCTGTTGTTGCTTTTAAGAAGCAATCCTGTTCTAGTTAACATCTTATCGTAGCGCATATACCGGATTTTCTCTTGACTTTTTTCACCTACGACTAACTTCATAAAATGTGTTTGTTTCTTTATCTCATTGAAAATATTTTTCGGTTAGCATAGGAGCACAGTGTCGAAATTTTAGTTTCACAAAATACTGAAAAATAGATTTTTAGCATTATGACCTGTTGATTGCTTAGGCGTTCATTTAATTTATTAAATTAACTGGCAAAATAAAAAGGTGAGAAAAGGAGTAATAACACTACAAATGATATTAAAGTCCTTAAATGGATGTTAAGTATGTGTAATAGCCCCACAAAACAAAAAACAAGCACGTAACGTTTCGTTTGCGACCCAACGTTTTTGATTTAGATGTTTTGCAATATCCGCACGTATTAGGCTGACCACAATAAATTTGTTCTAATAATAATGGAAAATCATTTCGCATGTCCCACTAATCTACTAACAATTTACAGAAAACCTGTGTTTTCCTATATACACTCAATGGAGATATTAATATTAAAATCGCTCTAGCAGCTCTTATAAATTTGCATGTATCCATTAGGCCCTTTGACTTGGGATCATAAAGAAAGAGAGAAGATATTTGAAGCTACTACTTACTAACGTGTGGAACAATCTTTCAAATGATAATTTTAATGTGTTTGCTGGCTACGGTCATACATTTACATACAATTATTTTCGTGGGCAATTTCTAAATGGAGTTTTTTTAAAGTTTGAGCCGATCTTTCTCGGTGTTATTAGTGCTTATATAATATATATTTAACGAAGAATATAAATGAAACTTCTGTTTTTCTTGCGTGGCTTTTCGCCTCGTTCAATCGTTTTGCCCAGCATTCTTCTAAAGCCAACTAAATAAATAATTATACGTTTACTTACTTTATGAGTTTGCTCACTACACTATAAGCATCACAATACAATAAGTACTGCATACAGTGGTCGGCATTTTTAAGTGCTTTTTGCTTTATTTTTCTATTTGGAACTTATTTTCTTAAACACTTTTATATCTTAATAAACAAATATTAATACTTTAAAATGTAATCGTTTAATCCATGAATATTCGCCTGAAACTATGTTAAATGGAAGGTTTTCAATTAATGACAATATACATATCGTGCTGTGCTAATGCACACTAGTGCAACACAAATGACTAAATGATCCTCTATTATGCACGTAAATTTTTTCAAAATTAACTCCACTCAATAGCCCAAATTGTTCAAAATAAAGAAAGTAAAGAAAAAGATCCACAAACTTTTCAATAAAACATCATATCTGAGTTCAATATAGAGACTAGACAAATAATTTCCGTATTTAAATCGCATGCTGCAATATGCCCTGCCTAATTAATGGTTCTACTTGGGACCTGGGCAGATAATGTTGACTGTTTTTTTTCAGATGAACAACTTCACCATCATCAAGTTCGAATTTTCCGAAGTCTTCGACGCAACGGACCTCAATATATAACGACTTTGGTGGCTGTAAATCTACGGTCAAGTCTAAACCTTGGCCATCTCCAATAGATCGCATATAACTTGCTAACGATTTGGCATACGAATTAAAATATGAAACTTCAGGATCGCACAATTGCGATTTTATATCTGAAGGAATAATAGGCCCAAACTCCCAACGTAAAGCCTTAATCCGTAGTAAACGTTGATGCAAATATGTAAGCAAGCAACGTTTATTGCGCTGTAAAGCAGCATGCCTAAAGTTCAACAAAGGCCATAAAGTACGGCTGCCAGATGTAGAGTAGTTGACGCTAAAATAACGCAATCTAATAAATATACTTTCCATTTGATTACAAAACTTACGCTTGTGTGCAATTTTCTTCAAATATGGCGTTAATCTCCTCCAAAACTGTTCTTACGCCATCAGCCTGTTGTTAATGGAAATCTTTCGTGTGTAATATTTTTATTTTATACTCTTTGAACTATACCTACATCGAACGGTGGTATTATTTGGGAAGATCGGTCCAATTCCTTCACTAGCTCAAAGGCTTTATCTGCGAAAATTCTGTTTGATTTATTCATTTGGAACTATTCTTCTCTCTAATAAATATACGCGCCAATTTTTACTTTATTATATATTCTACTTTTATTAGGTAACGTTGCCAAATCTAAAAAGAATATTCGTTATGATTAAGGCCTTCACACAATGAAGCCACGCTCTGTTTTCAGGCCGGGGAATAAACGCTAAAATTATGGAAAGCAATGCAAATCAAAACGATGTGCCCGCTCAACTCAAAAAATTGGTGACCTTTTTACGGGCCTTTGTGGAAATTGGTAAAACTTTGTGAGCATTTGTGCGAATTCCTGGCACAGCAATATTTATATAAATGTGACCAAAAGTACAGCCGGTCGGAACTTTTCTCAAGTTTCTTTTCGATAAGTTTACATAGCAAGTCAAAAAATTTTGAAGTCGTCTTCGAGGTTTCTTGAAATTTTTCATGCTCGTGCCGATTTATTCGTTGAAAGGATCCATTTTTTTATACCTTTAAGGAATTCTTTTGCTTTATTTAATCCCGCCAGCAAAGCCCACCATTACGCGTTTTCTTTTAAACATACTTTTTTTTAATTCTTTTTTTCACTAAACCACTTCGAAAAGATTATTTCGTATTAATTTTGCCATTATAATTTAGTACGTTTTGCAATTCAAAACGTATGTTGCTTACGAAAATTTGTTAACTTTTTCTTAAAAAATGATATGTTAAAGCAGGCGAGCGCGGTTCTTGTTGTCAACTATTGGGACATTAATTTATCCCTCAGATCTGCGAACATAAGCGCGGTCCAATTGTGTTAATCATTTGTAACTTATTTTCCCGATACACGCATAACGCAATAACGCATCATTATGTGGTGTGTCCTTAATCCAGTTGGAGGATAAAGAATACGGTGCCTTGCCACACTTAGCAATCGTCTCATGACTAGTTAAGCAGGTGATAAAATATACAGGATTTTGTTAAATTGCTTTTTATTATGTGCTGTAGAACTCCAACCAGAAGGATCGAAAAGCGATAGCAATGTGCTATTATTGAATAGTTTTTTTGTTAATTTTTAAAATTTTTTTCTTTGCTCACAATTAGGAAAAAACTATTTGTTGTTTATTTTTTTTTTTTTTAGTTCCACAACCAGGAAAAACAACAACTTGTTGCGCCATAGCTTCGTAAATTGCCTAAGAATCTCAATACATATATATATGTACATATAAGCTGCATATCTCATTGACTTAGTCCATTCGTATATCCATATCTAAATAAAAATTTAAAAAAAATGTAACAATAACGATGTATGTATATACGTTGCCAAAATCACGGTATATATACATATAAAATGAAACTTTCTTGCGAAAGAAATAGTTCTGTGGCTATTCGTAGCGGAAAAGCCAAACAATGTTTTGCTGTCGACGGGAAGTCGTTCTTCCGGCAAATACGAGTACTCTTAAGATACTGTGTTGAAATTTCAATTAATTAACTGCAGCATAATCATAAATTATTCAAATAAATAATATCGATTTCCGAAAAACAATAGAAAATGAATGTAGTAGGCTTACAATAAATATTTCAGGCAACGGTTTTAATTTTAATTGGGTCATAAAAAGATAAAAAAGAAAAAACACTTAAATTTGAATTTTAGTAAATAATAAAAAATGTTCAAGTTTACGAAAGAATAATAAATACAATAAATTAAACAAGTAAAAAATTGTATGCGGATGTGATCGAACCCTGTGCACCCACAATCATTATCCGAATAAAAAATTAGAAAAATTAAATTTCCATTCTCTAAAATATTGAAATCCATGCACATTTTCGTTATTACATCTGTTTTAGGATATGAGCAATGAGCAAAAAACTCAACGTGGCCCACTGCATCTTTGCGTCCACAAAAAAGTTTACATCACACATTACACAAATGGACAGACGGAGATGCGTACTTCGATTCGGAATTTGATGCTAATCAAGGACTTGGAAGTCTCCTTTTGGGTATCGCAAACACTTTGACAAAATGAACAAACATCTCATCCTTCGTTGGTGTATATAAGAACTATACACTCCTTTAAAGGAAATTTACAGAAATCAAACAAATATATCTGTTTACTATAGTTATTTTTAAGTCAAGTTCGTATTTTACTCTTTTTGAATTTTAATAAGAAAAACGAACGATTCGAGTAACGTGGGGAAAAGTGCCTGTGGTATATATATTTTTTGCCGCGGAAAGAGTTCGGTTCTGGTGAAAGTATACCGTCGTTCTTTGCTGTTCTCATCCTACCTATAACCTATACATTATTAACCATTACAGTGCCTATAAAAATAGGGTTACTTCGCCAGTTGTTAATCGAAAAACGAAAAAATCAGTACAAGTGACAAAATTGTATTGAGCTGTGGCCAAAACATTTATATCCATCGTCTCCTTTTTAAGAGAAACCCAAAAAAAAAGGAAAACAAAGAAAAAAAAATCTATGAGGTGGCGTTGGATGATTTTTTTTGTCATCATCAGTGATAAAATGTTCCTAAAACTTGATGCTAACATTGTCGTGGCGCATAGCTCATAGATTTTATACGAAGAAAAAAAATATTTGCCAGAAATGCAGCTCGACTTTAAAAAGTATTCGCTCAATTGCTGTAGTTGATATCGACAAATGGTTACCTATTTTTAAAACGGTTATCATCACAGATGATTTATCGACTATAAAAGCGATCCGTAAGTTTTTAAATTCCAAGTGGAACACCATTAACATATCAGGGAATATCACTGCGGCTTACTTAAAATCTGTTGCATATCGAGTCATATCGCCCACTTGATAAATGAGCAAGCACACCTAGCAACCAAATCCATAGTTGCGGCACCTTTAACAATGGACAGCACTGTTCCAAAGTTTGACCTTCCCAAGTATATTAGAACGGAAAACGAGGGAGGAAGTTGATGAAAAAAATCAACAGTGCTACCCTGTTCGTGCTATTCGCATGTTAATCCTTATTTCGTTCCGTCCCTATATCCGAACAACGTTGAAGAAGTTAAAATCAAAATATTTGCCGAAAGCCGCCTTGGTTATACTATTGATCCTTAAGAGGTCTTCTGCTCCAATTTGCAATTGTGGACAAAATCTTACGATTAAAAATATACTCTATGAATACCGAAATCTTTCCCATATTAGAAGACTTATTTTCTGACCGTTTAATCACACGAACATTTTGAAAGTAACTGAAGAACACAATGTCAATGAAATAATGAACTTTATTCAATCGACTGTGCTGACCGTCTAGTCTACCTTGCGCTAGTCTTTGACGTGCTTGTATTTTGACGTTTTCCACCTTTTTTAATCCTGAGATTTATTTCTTTGGTGTAAGTAAACTATAAAAATAATAAATAATAAAAAAATTACTGTTTTACGCAATTGAAGTAATTACTCGGAACATGCATTTATAGCGTTAAAATCACAAACCAAAAGAACTTTGAAGTGATGACTGGACGGATACGACAGTGTATATTCATAAAGGTTTTTTTAGTAAATTTCCACATCTATTTTTATGCCCAAGAACACTTGTGGCATCGGGTATATTAAGTTTGCGTGGACATATGTAACAACCGGAAGGACTTAACATAGACCCGCCTTTTATTATACAAATGGTTTCAGAATCATTTTCCGAATTGATCTAAGCTTATTTGTCTAAGTTCGTCTGTCTCTCCGTCTGATGTGTGTGAATGTACATTTGCGCTTAAACTACCTCCGGAATTTTTGGGATATTTTGATGAAATTCGGTAAATTCACATACTTTAACTTAAGAACGAACACTATGAAAAATGGTCCCGATCGATCCAATTTTTCGACCACTTCAAAAAAATTTCAATTTTCAAAATTTTTCGACAAAATTCTCTGTGTAACAGTACTGCGACATTTGGCTAGGTTAGGATAATGCTCTTAATCCTCTCTTATATAAGTGTTCCTACGAAAACTGAATCCATATATAGTGAAAGGTGACAATTTTCAATATTTTATGATGAAAATTGGTCCATGGTATCAATTTAGTAACAAAATGAACAGCAGGGAATCTGAGTAACATAGGCCTATTTTTTAGACCCTAATATATGCCTGCATTCCACGAAAGCCAGGTCCTTATGTGGAGAAAAAGTATAATTTCTAGATTTTTATAACGGAAATTGAAAAATAATAACACTCTTAAGAAGTAACGTTTACTGAATTAGGATCACGGCGTGTAGTGTTTTAGGCATCCTCCAATATGCGGGTTTTCATGAAAAGTATGTTTTTACATGACATATTATCACCAAATTATTATCACCATGGGTGCATAACTGTACTAGGCGAAATAGTATAGGGTATCTGGTGATCGGGCTTGCCTATAGTATGTATGGACTATAATGTTCTTACTTGTTTAAACATGAGTTCCCGGTTTAATTGCCAATAACATTGTGAATCGGCTTAAACGTTTAGTCTTGTGAGTTCTCCCACAAAAACAAAAAGGTAGAATCACTTCGGTTACCCCCGTCCGTAATAGTAAGCATTAGTTTTCGTCAAAACATTCCTTGGAATTCTTAGATGTGCGTTACTAAGGGTAGTTGCGCATCACTAACAATTCTTGGCATTTAATTCCGTTTTGATTGTTCTTTGCTTAATTTAAGTCCAACTATTATTCTATGTGGTGTACTTCGATGACATTCACCTGACCGCAAAAATGAGGATATTGACCTCAAATTTGGTAGAAAGATTGGAAATTCTTTCTCATCATTAAATATCATACACCATGTCGCTTAATACAGTTATCCATATGACGACTTTTCAAAATATAGCCTTGTGTTAGAAGCAGTGACAAAAGTGCTCCAATCGGAAATATTTTCAATGAACTTTGTCCTTGGGCCAAACAATGTCTGTGTACCAAATTTTACCGGAATATCTCGAAAGTTGCGACCTGTAAGTTGAATAAAAACAACAAGATGGGCAGACGTATGAACGGACAGGCGAATTGACAAACTTAGATAGATTCAAATTCAGGGCCACTTTCTAAATCGGTTAGTATAATAACAGATGGATCCGTCTCAAGTCTTTTTGGGTATTGCATACACCCGCACAATAATTAATATACCCCTATCCCGCAAGTGGTGTAGGGTATAGACATGCACAGTTAGTCATGCCCACAATCCCAGCCATTTATGTTAAAGTTATGCCCATCACCGAAGGGTGAGGAATATATTCACTTTGTCGAAACGTTTGCACCGTTTAGAGGAAGGTAGAGTATATATATTTTTAATCGGTAACAAATTCTGAATTGATTAAAGCACGTTCGGTGATTTCCGATTTCGAGTTATTTGCAGCCTGATAAGCAAGCGGGGCGAGAAAAGCGGCCATCTGAGGCCTAGGTGGAAGTGTTACAAAACGAACGGTAAAAGTGGTCTGCTATCGTTACCAAATGTCTGCTGTTTCGAATTATCAACGATGAGTTGCAGTCCCGCAAATAAACTGAGCTGCTGTCTTTATTTAATTCCGCGAAAATTGTGGAAAATTAAAAGAAAATCATATTGGATACGTTGTAACAACAAGCGTCCCTCAAGACTGACCAACCAACTTCAATCTATTTGTCATATCAATCAAACTGTGAATACTCTGGCTACATTGCCCGCCAAGCTACCTGACTATATTTGACGCATAACATCTATGTATCTATATTCAATTAATTTATCAACTTTATTAAGCTACAAAGAGAAAACTTAACGTCCACGTTCACGTTGAACCTTTTTTACACAGCACTGCGCATCTTCGGTTGTTGATTTATTGATTTGCAGAAGAAGAAGATATATATAAATAAGCTCGGTTTTTTATAAATATTTGTATAATTTTGCAACAAATAATTTTAACATATTAAGTACAAATTTTAATATTTTTATTGGTTTAATCTAACTGCACTCAAAAACCGAACAAAAAAAAGTAAAATAAATAATATTTAACAGTCGATAAAAAAAAAGATGCCGGAATCAATGGTCGCCGGTATACCTGTGGTTTTTCCATTCGAACCCTATGAAGTGCAACGCGCTTATATGGAAAAAGTTATTAAGTGTTTACGCGATGGTACTAACGGTGTCCTGGAGTCCCCTACCGGCACTGGCAAAACTTTAAGCTTATTGTGTTCCTCTTTAGCTTGGTTATTACATCAGAAACAAGAAATGCAAGCTCAAATAACAAAATCAACCCTAAGTGGCATTGCTCCTAGAAATGCTTCAGATAAGCAAGATAAAATAGACGTTAAAAAGTCGATTTAGAGACAAAGATGCTAAGTGGGGTGCCCCAAAAATAATTTATGCATCTCGCACCCATTCCCAACTAACTCAGGCGATGCAAGAATTGAAACGAACCGCTTATTCTTCTATGCGTGCCGTAGTTTTGGGTTCACGAGATCAGTTATGTATACATCCAGAAGTTATGAGAGAGCAAGGCAATGCCAATAAGGTGCAAATGTGCAAAGCTAAGGTGGACACTCGCACGTGTTCATTTCACTCTCGCGTAGAATCTCGTAAGGATGACCCAAGTTTTCGAGGGCCTTCAATTATGGATATAGAGGACTTAGTTAAAGTGGGACAAAAGTTAAAAATGTGTCCATATTATGCAGTTAAAGAGCTTGTAGCTGATGCCGATATAACATTTATGCCTTACAATTATTTGCTCGATCCTATAGCTCGCAAGGCAAACAAAGTCGAATTGCATAATACAATAATTATATTAGATGAAGCTCATAACATTGAAAAGATTTGCGAAGAATGCGCCTCCGTGCAAATAAAATCATCGGATGTCGCCATGGCTATTGATGATACAACTCATATAATGGCCGCTATAAAAGCTTCAGGCTCTGAGGTCCAAGATTGCGAAGATGAGTCTAAAGACTTTACACTAGATGATTTAACGTTGCTTAAAGAAATGCTCTTAGAACTGGAAAAGGCCATCGATGAAATTGCAGTGGAAAACAAAATCGAAGGAGTTACACTTCCAGCTTCCTATATATACGACCTGCTTGGGAAAGCAAATGT
>CCAG010008634.1:0-11928 GCA_001077435.1 Glossina morsitans morsitans | reverse complement strand
TGACAAAATGAATATACACCTCATTCTTCGGTGATGGGTATAATAATACAATATGAATAGACGCCGCGTAAATTAAGGCATGCGAGATATGGGAAATTGGATAAAATATGTCAAATATATATGTGTGAGCAACTAAAACTAATAAATAAATAAATAAAATTAGTAAATGACACAAAGATGAATGTAATAAACTACAACATATTTTGTTTAATAATAAAAGATTTCTTCGTATTTCTTGATATGAATATTTTTATTGAAATTTATCAAAGCACTTGTCGAACATGGAATGTAGAATTCAATTCAGTTCTTCAAAATAAACGACGTAAAGAAAACAAATTATATTTGCTGCATACATACCTGTTTTTTGCTCTTTTTTGTATATACACGCTTATATGGATACCATAGCGCATATTCACGTAAAAGCACAGAAAAGGATATGTTTCTGCTTTGGAAACGTTTGAGGGAAGGTCACCTCATATCAAGAAACCATTAACAGAATTTTGCCCACACAACTAATGAGAACGAGACAGCGAGTGTACAAACGACTGCTAATTATTTTTTGATTATTTAACAAGATTCACCTAAAGAGTTTAAAAGAATTGAAAATGATCAGTAATTATGGAGCCAGGTTGCCTATTACCATATTTTTTGGACGCAAGTAACGCTGTGGAAAATAATTATTTAGAAAGTAAAACATTCCAATTGATTATGAAGTTAAAGGTCGCTTGAACAACGCTATATTCCACATATCGATGAGATATCTTACAAGACACCATCGCAGATATTCTAAAAATAAAGATAAGCTTTTTTATCATAGTGGTGTGAAGATCTGCTTCAAAGAAAAACGATTTCGAAAACTATAAAATTACTTTCTGTTGATTTTTTTACTTGTCCCATTAAGCACTGTTTTAAATGTGGCAGGTTTGATCTTAGCACTGCATTTTACTAAAGCCAAATGCCTAACATATGTCGGGACGTTAGTATGTAAAGATGGGATACGTAGTTGAAGTGTTTAGTTTATTTTTCCAAAAGCTCAAAGCATCCTAGTGACCGAGTAGGAAGGGGGTCAAGAAGTTAACGTAGTACTGGCGAGAGCAAAAAGACCTTCCATGCTTCCATACCAGGCAATGAAGGGCATAAAGACGCACTTTATTTATTTAATAAATTTCAGTTGGCGCAGTACACAAAGCCATGCAAACGCCAATGGATATGTAATGCAGGCTAGTACCTGAGTACAATGTGAGTATGTGGATATGGATTATGAATAAAATCTAAATGAAAAATACAAGTTCTTGAAGAAGAAACGGCAAGATAGATAACGCGATTACGGAATATATGTTACAAGTTGGCTTCCCAGCGAAGAAATAAAATTGAAAGGATAATGATTGCAGAGAATGCCTCGAGGTAGAACCATCAACTGAATAGAATCGTTAGAGTAGTTTACAAGAGGATAAACCGGCTTTGAACAATACCAACAAGTGGCAAACTTAGCAAAGTAATGGTCAGAGGATCACTCGAAATTAAGGCGTAGGAGCTACAGATAACGGGCACGTGTCCTACTCATTAGTGGAGATATGCGAAAGCAGTTTCACTCGAAATGCATTATTAGAATGGGATCATATATGTAAGTTAGGGGGCAGGTAATTCCAGCATCGCGCAACTCAATCTACAAACGACCGCTCGAAACAGCTGCATCTAATTCTGAGGACGATAATTTGCGGATTCCTACTAAATCGAGTAAAGCAAAATAAAGAAAATCATTGTAGAGGTTGACCATATTTCATAACTTGACATAAGGTAAACTGCTTAAAGGTACACGGGGCCTTATACTCTGACAGTTCATGTGTCTAATCGTCAGCAGGTTAGAGGAGTTACGAGCAGGTTATTTAAAGAGCTGCTACCTTCAACGAGACTCACACTGTGGTTAATCAGACAGATAGTTAAAAAAGCGTAAATGGGTGGTGGGGAACCAAGAGTAGGAAATAGGGCAACTACTAACTATCAAAAACTTACAATCTATTAACCAATAAAATTAGTTTGCCCGCAAATTAATTAAGTTGTTAAAAAAAGAGCAAATCTTCTATTTTGCATTTTGGACGAAGCGTAGCTAATTTTAGAATTGCCTGTTATATGTTCGCTACCAAATATTTTGAAGATGGGTATAAGAATATTGGCAAGTAAAGAAGTCTGTTTCGGGCGCATCACTTACAATTCGTTGGTTGATATTGTCAATGTTAAGATCATAATTTTAAGGTCTGGCATCATTGTTGTTTCGCGTTGCTTGTTAATAACCACTGGTCATGAGTTTCAAGGTGTTCGAGGCTTTCTGGACCGAGAAAATAATGGTTTTTAGTAAGCAAAAGAACAGGTATGCAAATTCCATAAGTTCGTTGAGTTTATAGAAGAATCCAAAAAAAGGAAACCTGCGATTAGAAGCGTTTCGCGGGATTTGCATTCAAGAACCTTCCGGTCTTGCGATATTAATTATTATTGTTAAACCAACTTCAGGGATTTATGGTGGAAACGTGGAATGAGCAAGATAATTAAAGATATCTTGATTTGCTTAGGACCCTTTATTTGTGTTGCCTTCGTTTCCAACCACTGTTCTCGACTGCACTCTCCTTTCCGATAAGTAATTTTTTCAAGTGTTACTATCTAGAAGAAAGGCCTCACCTAAGTGCGATGAGATCAAATACATTATGATTAGAATGTGTTTTGGTAAAGTAGCAGATCCTTAAGACTTAAGTTAAGTCAAGGCCCTCTGGTGTCAGGCTAGATAAAAAAAAGTCTGCTTTTACTCGTGAAAAGTGTGTTTTAAGAATTTACTCTATCTAGTTCCCTCTCTCTTTTTGCCAAATTGCTTAGGATTTTTGGCAATATGCATGGTTTGGCTCGCCCCGCTCTCTTCTTTAATAAAGACAGAAGCACAGTAAATGTGTCAATTTATTATTCGCGAATTGGTAATTTTAGTTTGCGTATAATCCTAGCAGTTTGCAAATTATCAATAAAGTTGATATTTTTGGTTCAGCCTTCCTTTTCCAGCAATTAACATTAAAATTATTTTTCGAATTGAAGTACAGGAGGATATAATGTAATCGTAAACGTCTCAACTTCGCAATAAATAAACTTCTTTATAACTGACTCGTGAGTGCAATTAGAAAGAAGTCCATATTTAGTTTCTTTGCATTCTCCTAAATGCGATTTGGAGATGAAAATCTTTTACAAACTTGTGCAAAAAGTTTGCATAGCGCTTGTGGCTTTTGTTTCGTTCTATAGCTCGTGTGCTTTCAAATTCGAAAAGGGGAAGCGTTCTAATGTCGTATTGATAGTATTCGACGATTTGCGACCTACACTGGGAAGGTTTGGGGACCGCTTAGCTTTTACACCCAATCTGGATGCTTTCATAAGTAGAAGCAATTATTTTACGCGCGCCTATAGTCAGGTAAAAAATAAACAAACTTCGCCATTCCTGTTCGATTTTATTCTCATTTGGCTTTGTTGCAGCAAGCACTTTGCGCTCCTAGTAGGAATTCCTTCCTCACAAGCCGGCGACCTGATACTTTACATCTCTACGACTTTTATAGTTATTGGCGTGCGTTCGTTGGTAATTTCACCACTTTGCCGCAATATTTTAAAGAACATGGTTATCATACTTACGCCATCGGCAAAATTTTTCATCCTGGTGTTTCTTCCAATTATAACGATGATTATCCCCACAGTTGGTCAGCGTCACCATATCATCCATCTACCGAAATATATATGAATACTGCGGTGTGTCCTGATGCATACGGAGTGCTAAAAAATAACCTCCTCTGTCCGGTTCACGTTCGCACGCAACCTTTTCAAACTTTGCCTGACATTCAGTCGACAGCCGAAGCCATTCGATTTATAAAATCATACCGGAATGGCACTGCTAATCCGTTTTTTCTCGCTCTAGGGTTTCATAAACCTCACATTAATTTCCGTTTTCCTATTCATTATATGAAAAGGTTTCCGCTGGAAAACTTCTATAACTACACACCAGATACATTTAGACCCAACGAAATGCCTAAAGTGGCCTGGAATCCTTATAGTGATATACGTTCGCGTGATGATTTCTGTAATTTGAATATTTCTTTTCCGTACGGACCTATTCCGGCATTGCTCCGTGCACAAATTCGCCAGGCATACTACGCCAGCGTCAGCTATGTGGATAACTTGTTTGGTAAGTTCATCAAGCACGTGGATTCAGAAAATACAATTATCGTGGTTACCAGCGATCACGGTTGGTCATTGGGCGAACACGCGGAATGGGCAAAGTATAGTAATTTTGAAGTGGCCGTCCGTGTGCCACTAATTGTACAAAGTCCAGAATTTCGTGCGTCATATCATGTTGGCAAATCCATTAAAGATATCATCGAACTAGTGGATTTATTCCCCTCACTGGTCGATTTAGCCCATTTACCTAAGGTGCCCAAATGCATAAGAAATGTTCCCATGTTTAAACAACTATTGTGCACGGAGGGAAAAAGTTTCTATAAATTATTACAAGGAAATGATACGAAAAAGCATTACATTGCCTTGAGTCAGTATCCGCGTCCTGGGGTGGTACCAACGAAACATCCTAACAGCGATAAGCCAAAGTTGCGTAACATTAAAATAATGGGATACTCTCTACGTACTAATTACTACCGTTACACAATTTGGGTGCGTTTTCACCCTAACAACTTTTCTCGCGGTAAGTCATTGCTGTTATAATTATTTTCAATATGTTGATATGCTCGATCCTCTTCAGATTGGTCAACAGTGTACGGTGAAGAGATGTACAGTCATCGGGATGATGTCGGCGAAGAAATTAATCTAGTTAATTTGCCACAATTTAATAAAGTGCGAGGGCGATTGAAAAATAAATTAATTGCTGCATTTACTAAATAGTTCACAATGTTTAAGCATCAAGAGCTCAATGTTCATTTAAATACACGATTTCCAAAATTTTCAATTGTAGTTGTTAATCGGAAATTCGGATGTTGTTAATTAAATGGGCGTGATTCACCTATAAATGTGCCAACAAGCGACAAGTATCTCTAATATTCGACTTGTAATAAGGACATTGAATTAAAGATTGCGACAATTGCTACTTATGGCAGCTGCGAAGAGCCATGGAAAAGAATTTTCCGATCGGCAAACAGTGACACCCCGGCCCAAAATTGCAAAAAATACTTTATATACTTGGTATGAGATGATGAAGAGTATCGAAGAACCGCTCAAATTTGAATGAAATCTTTTTTGTTTTTTACTGTGTAACTTGTTCACGCATTAATGTCACTCATACGACCTGGCATTCACTAAGTTGCACATTTATTGAGGATATAGGCAGGTTGGGTATTTAAGATTCGTTCTAAAACGGTTAAGAATTGTGTTGATTTAAATTTTCTTTTCTTTTCGTTTCAAATTCAAGCATTTATAGTATAATATAATACAATGAATGAAAAAATGTTCATTCATTCATTTACTATGCTTCATATCATTGTTCAGCGGCGGATCATTTTATTGGATTGTGATCTCATGTGATGTAAAACTAGTTTTGCTATGGTGTTGGCTTACTGCCAATTTTATCTTTTTTGTGGTTGTTGGTTTCTGTATTGCTGTGTGTGGTGATTGGTTGTGGTGCGTGTGTGTACTGTACATATCGTTATAGCAATCGCACTGTATGGTGAGGTGAAAATTTTTTGCACGCAGACAATTAGATATTTAACACCCACACGATCTCAAGACACACAAGCCATTATATCCATTCTACATATTTGCTCACTTGTTGTTATTGGCTGGTTATTGTGTTCGTTGTCGAGAGTAAATTTTAGAAAGCGTTATACCCCAGACCGCGTCACAGACGTCAGCGTTCGAATAAACGAACAGCCAACATACCAACCAATTACTTATATAAACATTAATATTTTTATAACTACCTGCGTACGTAAATGTAATATATATGTAAATATACATATGCAAGCCTACATTAGATTTAAAATTTTTTGAATTTAACGTTGGCTGTTAATAGATACATATAAATGAAGCTATATCTATATATTACTATATTTATGCATTAAAAAATAAAAAAAATTACAAAAAATAGCGTAAGCAAAAGGGTACTTGAAATTAAATTTGCAGCGCATAAACTGACTTACAGACTGACAGGCTGATAGTTTAACGAAATTGCTCAGTAACTCCTCAAATATATAAGATAGCCGATCATATAATTTTACGCTGTGATAATCTACTCATAATATGTAAATGAGTTTTTGTTAAATTTATTTCTTTTGTAGATAAATAAGTATATAAGCGTATGGATGCGTTCATATATACTTCAGAATTTCTCCTATCCAGACAATCGCTTTATATGAAATTCTCCTGTATTCAAGAGATTTTCGTTCTTTTTGACGACTAAAGGAAGTACTCCTGCTCAGGTATATCGAAAATCGCAAAATAAACAGTAATCGGAGAAACAAGCTATGCTGTTGCTACGGAAAGAAATATTATTATGCTTAATATTATGGAAATTTATTAATTTTATTATTCAGCTTGTAATACCCAGGCATATTATTGAAATATCATATCAAGCACATTATACGAATCGAATTACTTGTATCTCTACTCTCTCTCTCTCCCGTTCTGCCTACATTCTGTTCACCACTGGCGGGACGGAGTAGATTATTTTAATTTTTCATGTACTAATGAGCACAAAGAAATATCATAATCTTATGAAAGGTAAGGTACGTATATATTTTCGCCAGCCAGTCAACCTCAAAATAGGCTGGTATAAAACTGAGATGGGCTGTTCAAATTGAAATTGAGAGCAGATCTGTGCCTTTCGGAAAGCTTAAGTAGAGGATGACCTTTTATATTTTATGTTCAGCATAGATGACGGGTGTTAAATTTAACAGATATTACTGCATGAGAGTACTCGTTGAAGCTATTTTATATATAGATCAATGCGAAAAACGGAATGGATTGGTTTCGTCTGTTAATCATTTCTTTTTAATTCTTGCCACGTTAAAGCTACCTGCAGCTTTCCCCTTTTAGCAGCAAAAGTTGGATAACAAGGACGTAGGACTACAGTTATGCAATCGAGATGCTACCGCAGATTAACAATTCTTTAGTGCTTACTCAAGCTCTACAGACAGTCGTCAAAGAGCTTGGCAAACCAACACAGATATAGTTAGTTTGTCGCACCCACCAATCACGCCATTAGGCCAGTGCACCAATTATTTATCTTCACAAAATACAAAATTGGCACCAATGGCATTATCTTCACACCCTTTATATTTAAGCTTAACCAACAAATTGTTTTCTTAAGTCAAATGATCTCTAAATGTTTTTTTATTCCATCTAGTTGTTGATAGCGCACAATGGCAATCGGTGTATTCACAAATACGCAAGTATGTATGATTGTTTGTTTCAATATTGACGTAACCAGCAACATATATGCTGTCACTTGCATATTGTTTTATTAATTGAATTATGTCACCCTGCGCTGGAGGGTGCAGGGAATGCATCACGTCGTTCACAACTCATTCATGCAGAGCAGGCAGGCATCAGCTAACCCTATCAAATGTTTATGTTGACTTTTTACGTTTGCTCTTTTACTTACGAATTTTTGACTGAATGTTTGAATGAATCAGAAGGCGAAATAAGCATGCCTTTGTACAGCAGTCTGAACATTCGGACATGTATCGATCGCATAAGTTAGTCTCCAATGACAGTGCATATCACTTATTTCGTGTGCATGTGATTTTAATTGTGATTACTTTTACTTTAGCTTTGCTTATCATATTATATTGCAAATGCCTAAGTACGTGAATAATTCTGTAATTAATTCGTTTCATGGTTGATGTTGTAATTGTTTATAAAGGCATCGCACTATTTATACATTTTTTTTTTAACTCATTCCTTAAAAAGGAAAGCGCAATTGCTAACATAAACGTATAAGCAGTAAGTATAAATGTTTATATATGATATTGTTTATGAACTTTGCAATGCATTCAGAATATTTTGAATATTTTCGATTTCAATTACACGTATGCACATGTATGGTATTTGTGATGATTTTAGACAAACATCTACAGGTACAATCGATATGCAAAAGATTTCAGACCAAATGAAGTTTAGATATTACGAGAGAAGAGGTAACACTCATTGGCTGTCCGAGGAATGATCACTAAAGAAAAGCCGCATGACAAGTATCTTAAGTTTAAACAAAGATTGAATCTCTAAATGTTCAAAACCTTCAAAATCTAAATACAATCATTCTAGCAATACGATGGCAGGTTATATTTAACTTGGGTTCGATTTTTGAAAATATATTGACAATTGCGTTACATTGTGTTATATATGGATTTTGATTCCATGATATTCTTACAGATCAGCATATTCTTACACACTTACTGACTCTCTCAATCAATGCATATATGTATATAGATATATATATATATATATATATATATATATATATATATTTTTTTTTTTTTGGTTTCACGACCTATGAGTGGCAATGTTTAAATTAACTTATCATATTTTTCGTTATATTTCCTAGTGAAGTTATTGCATTAGTTCCTATCATGCTATGAAATGTGTAAATTTTAGACCGACTTTCCAAGCATCTGTCCGTTGAATGTTTGCATTCGAAATTTTCAGAATTACAAGAATAGAGACAGAAGATTCAAACGCGGCTGGTGTGTTCATCTACTTTAACTACACAGACTGGATGCGAATGAAAGAATCAAACCATGTCTAGAACAATTTACAGGCTATAGCTGCTGTTAATACGAAATATTATTAAAACTACCCCACATTATTTGGCTTGATGAAATTTGAAGTAGATTGGTGCTTGCATATATTTTGGTAGGCGAATTCTATAGGTAAAATTTATAAAGAAATGGGAAATATCAGTGTACATAACGATTACATTAGATGGATTTGACCTTTCGGAACATAAAATAACTGTTTTCCATTCAACATTATTGAGTTGTTCAGCGTTTGCCCACGCTAATCAAGGAGCGCTCAAAATTGCATTTTCGACCTTCATTACTTCTGTTGTTTAATTTGAAGACATCTGCTGCGGAAGCCCGCCAAACACGTTCAACAGCTTATGGTGATGCTGCTCTTAATTTCCAATTTGCTTTCAACGATTTAAATGTCAATGACAGAGAACCGTCTGAAGGACCAAAAATGCTCGAAAACAATGAATTGCAAGACTTATTGCACGATTCTTGCGGACTTTTTGTGTAGCTCTTATCGATAACACAAGTGACGCTGTTAATTAACAGTCGTTGGTACAGCCACTGTTTCGTTCTCATTAGTTGTGTGGGCAAAATTCTGTTAATGGTTTCTTTATATGACGTGACATCCTCTCAAACGTTTCCAAAGTAGAAACATATCCTTTTCTGTGCTTTTACGTGAATATGCGCTATGGTATCCATATAAGCGTGTATATACAAAAAAGAGCAAAAAACAGGTATGTATGCAGCAAATATAATTTGTTTTCTTTACGTCGTTTATTTTGAAGAACTGAATTGAATTCTACATTCCATGTTCGACAAGTGCTTTGATAAATTTCAATAAAAATATTCATATCAAGAAATACGAAGAAATCTTTTATTATTAAACAAAATATGTTGTAGTTTATTACATTCATCTTTGTGTCATTTACTAATTTTATTTATTTATTTATTAGTTTTAGTTGCTCATACATATATATTTGACATATTTTATCCAATTTCCCATATCTCGCATGTCTTAATTTACGCGGCGTCTATTCGTATTATAAAGTAACGTAAACTGTCTTTTGTGGACTTACGTTATTTATTCAACTCCTTTCAAAGTTAAGTTCGTACCACTGAACTGCGATTTTTAGGATAGCGCAGGTTTTATTCCCAATTCTTAGGAGATCTCTTTGCAAATTGTTTACAGGAACTTATACGTACAAAGGTTTAATTCTCGTTTTGGTCTTCACCGTTCGAATATTGCAATTCAAGTCTCTTGACTCAACTCTCTCGGCTCACTTCCGATTCACTTTTCGACTGACTTTACCTTCGGCAACCATTCTGCTTATATACTCTTTTACAATCAAATTACCATTGCCTAAATTCATCGCGATACACAGACGTAGCATGAGTGTTCTTGGTTTTCCCTTTCCACTAATTTTCATAAAAACTAAAATCATCAAATATGGCATTTGCGTAACAGCATTTACTTCGCTTACATTATCGCAAGACACACGCCGTAACGTTTGTAAAAACCTTTGTTGCCATATAAAGGCTTAATTGCATGAAAGCATTTAAACGAGGTGATCTCCAAAAAATAGGCTTACGTGGTCCGAACCTGCCAAAAATAATTTCTTTCACAAATTGTTATTATGTGGTCATTTTCATCATGGAATGTTAGTAATTAGATGTTTTCGTTATGTTTTTCGCCTACTTTTGCATGAAACGAGATATTGCGACGAGCATTGTCCATCTGATCCAACTTTCTCACGTCAGCTTAGCATCGCAAAAATTGCGACCTGTAGGCGGAATGCAAATACATATGGGCAGACGTGGGACAGACAGATGTATACTTATCTTTCTAGACAGACAAAGAGACAAGCTTAAATCAGAAGATTAAAAGATGAGCATAGCTTTAATTCCGCTGGATGATACAGATGTATTCGCACTAACTTAATAATCTCCATATTACCTTCTTTCAGTTGTAAGGCAATTGCAAATTTTTCAAAAAATCAATTTTTTTTTATTGGCTTGAGTAACCGTTTCAATAATCAAAAGTCTCAAGAAAAGGTAATTCTGGTTGCGCAAAAATTTTAAATGATCACAAAATTTGCATTTTTGCAATGATGCATTTTTGATATGAGTACGGTGTTATTTTAATTTCATGGGGACGTAAGAATATTGATAGGTCTTCGGTAAATCAGCTATCCTTTCCAACGTACCAAAGCGTAGCACATCGAGGTTGCTTCATATCTTCGTCAACTGGGGCTCCATCGTCACTTCCCAAAATGGGTCTTTTTTTGCGGATGACGATATTGAACACTTTAATCGTAATGTACAGATCACTTTCAGTTTCCGTATCAGATAATATTTGTAAAGTTTCTATGGTTGGGTTGTCAATATTTTCTCTCTCTGTAACATTTTCGATCTCAAATTTTCGTTTTCGTTGCAACCTAGCACATAACATCGTAACATTTTATGCATTTCGTTAACGAATGTCTTCCTGAGTGGCCGAGTAGACAACGAATCTCGACTAACAACCCAATGGCCGTGGGTTCAAATCTCAAGTGCTGTAGCGGCCTCAGACGCTAGTGTTTTAAAATTTTAGTCTTACAATCTATTTCTCTGGCTAAATTAAATATAATAACAATAATTATAATTATATATACAAACTTGTAAAAACAACCACGAACGATATCAGCACGCATATGTGTACGTTTGTAAATTCCTTATAAAATGAAAAGTAACTGCGATTTCTTCCTTAAAATTTCTAGAAATTGTTACAACTACGTATGCGTAAGATATTTATTTTTATTAAATGTTACCGCTTTGCTTAAGGAATTCAACAACACTGACTGTCGAGAAATTATTTAAATTTTTTTTTTTATATTTTTAAACATCAGAAATACCGTAATCATCGCAGCGAAACCCTCAAATTTTTACTTCCCTTGTTGAGGGATTTTGTAGTGAATAAGCTAACGCAAATTTTTGCACTATAAGATTTATCATGGATGCTATTGTTCTCACAAAACGCGCAAATGTTTTTACTTTGCTTTTATCCTTACAAAGAGCCCTTGAACGATAAGGTTGCTGGTAGTATTAAAACTGGTGCAGAGCTGGAAAGATTCGAAGGCAAATTGTTGAATTATACCGGTTGCAATACGAAATGGACGTAGCAGAATGATATGAA
>CCAG010008628.1:0-23491 GCA_001077435.1 Glossina morsitans morsitans | reverse complement strand
ACGACGAAACCAATAGATAGAAATGTTGCATTGAAATGGCGCTGCTTAATGGCACAAAAGCTTTTTCAGTTTTAAGGTTTGGGTAAGGATTTAAAAGCATCTACTTTGAAAGGTATTATAAATTTAATCCCACAAAGAGCATATTGCTTGCACACAGCCACACACAATGTCACACGTTCGTTGTGTGCATGTGAGAGAGAAATAATTTTTCGGCTTTTTCGTTTCGTTTCTTTTTTCTTTTTCTTTTTTTTGTTCTGTTTTGATGAAACCAACTTATCTGTGTATTCAAGCATTGATTTGATGGAAAATTTTGTTTGAATTCAGGTGATGTGTTAATTGACCACATTTCGAATAACGAACATGATGATATCAATTCGAGTTAGCCAAGCACAGCTAGTAACTGTAATGGTAAAGGTAACGATGAACACTGACCGTTGAGATTCACTAGCCTAACATCTACCATACTATGTAACAGTGGCAACAAACAAATCTGCTTCTATCTTGGCCATTGTTAACGAATTGCTGCATCTGTCAGTGTTTGCCACCTTGTATGCGTGATTGTTATTAGTATGTGGAAGCTTAAATCCTTGCAAACTCAATTAGAAATTCCATTTTTGGCTTTTAACGTAGCATTTTACGATATCAATTATCGTTTTAGATTTTCGTACTGTCACAACGAATGAGATTTAATCCCTCTGCACATATCAAATAATCTTCTAGGTGATTCCAGGATACGTTAAAAAAACCAAAATTATTTTCTTTTTTTTTTACTTTAAACTTTTTAAATGGTATAGAACTGCCAACGAGTATTTATTCAGATTTGTAAAAAATATTTATTCAAAAACTACTTTTAATTAACTTAGCAAGTATTGAGCCTTTTCAATTTTTTTTTTTTTTTTTTTTGATAATAATATTATGAAACACTAGATGCAGCATTTTCATCATAATCTTAAGCTTGTGTTAGAGCAAAACCGCTTTCTCACAACATCGGAGATGGGGGAAAGGCTCAACAAACCAGCTCGGATCGTATTCGGAAACTAGGATTTTGTGTTATGTTAAAAATGAGCAGAGCTTTCCGGCAGATCTGTAGGTGACTTCAATGACTTGCAAAAAATTCGGACAAGAGGGTTTCCGAAACTCCTTAACATCTTTTGTAGAGGTATATAAGTGCTAGTCCGATAGTACAAATTCAGGCTCGATGATGGATGGAAATTAAAAACTCTCGAGCATATCGCCGCAGTATCCGAACGTTTTGCTAAATACACATGCGATTTGAAACATGCAGCATGCTACGCCGGCCTAAGTATGGGCAGTGGAGATCTTCTAGCAGTCCATCAATTAAGTTCCATTATAACAATACTTGGCTTGCTCAGCGTTCTTATTTTGAAGCTGCCCGTAAGCCGCAAGGCGCGACATCTCCATTATTCGTTCCTCAACTCTAACCGCAGTCCGACATTAGAAGAATTTATCGTTACAGGCCTTTATCGCTCTTCTTAAAGTCCCTGCCTTTAAGTCGACCATTCTCTTTTTCCAATCCTAGACCTATAATCCTTGCTGATCATCACATTGGTTAGATGCGTAGAAGAGATTTATTGACTCTCAACAACGTAAACTTTACAGCGGACTGCGGACGTTTTTTCGCTTCTGTTGCTTTCGTCTTTAAAAAATGTTATCATCGTTTACTTATCATTGATAGCTTTACACTAACTGTTTTAGAAGTAGCTCGAGTTTCTTACTTCTCATTAAAAGGAAACGCAAGTAGAAACGCAGTTGTTTTTGTTTTTTGTTTTGTACGGATTTAATCACTTTTTTATTGACTTATTTGTTAACTTATATGTAATCTTGAGGCAATTATTTAAAGCAAAGTTCAAAGGTCTTTTATGGGGAGATTACATTGGGAAATTGCTCATAACTTTTGAAGAAGTTAAGCTGCAGCCACATAAGAATATTAATAAAAGATTCAGCGATCAAATAAAGAAAAAGAGAACTCAGTTAAATTAGTTTAATGCAATTATAAGTGGGCTCAAAAACAAGGACGCAATAGGAGTAGAGTAACAACCAGAAATTTATTCCAATACTAACTATCCAGCTAACTTCTTTGCTACCCACAAATACTACAAACTCGTAGATATCTCAGCAAGAAGTTTTGTGTTCCATGAACTCTTACCATTGAAACGACATGGACAATAGATTCGTCACCCGAAGAATCGGCAACTGATTGCTACGAACAGTTTTGCTAAAGGAAAAAAGGTTAAGTTTATCCTTAAGTCTTTGCCTATGAATAACGTTATGACAATTCATAGGATTCTTTCGTCCTTGCGTGTTTTTCGAAACGCCTTAACAACGGTTTGCAGATAAGTGTTCAGACACTGCATTACTTTTGCTCCAATAACATCTTCATTGCAATGCAACATATCAACGAACTTTTCAAAACAAAAGCAACTCAACTTTGTCTTAGTTCTAAACTCTGACAATATAACTTGGTTTAAAGAGAAAATATTTCCTTATTGGCATAAGCAACATTTACGTCTTTGTCGAAATGAAATTTGAAAATTTTATGAAAAATCTCCTTAATATTGAAGATGTAATATATTGAACGTATTACGAAAAATTTACTTTACATACTTTTCAAATAACGCCCTACTTGGTTATGTTCAATCGGAAACCAACAACTATTGTAAGCGAAATATTCATTATTTTGGAAAGCAACAAAAATTTTATTTATATGCTAAGTAATGTCACACAAAAATCAGTGATGCAAGCCTTTACCTTCTGAACACATCACTAATAGTTAGATAAATTATTTAGCATTCTGCCTGTGTGAGAGCATGAATATGAAATGTATTAGTTTACAATTCTGTTTAAAAAACCCAAGCAAAATGAAGAGGATTTAAGCTCATCAGCAAATCATTGACGCACAAATTATTAGCAGCCAACAAACAAATGTTATCACAATTATTATGCAGAAAAGGAAATGTTTAACGCACGCACGCAATCATCATTATCGTCACTGACATCGCCATCATCACTAATATCATCATCATCATCATCATCATCATCATCATCATCGCTATTATTATTATTATTGTTATCATAATCTTCAGTGCCGTTAATACAAACTAAACTATTGCGAAGCTTTTTGATTCCTCTACGCGTAGTCTGACACCGGCCAGCCAGCCAGCCAGCCAGACTTTCCAAAGGATTAATGTCATGTTCATGTTGCCTATTGTTTTTTCCAGGCACGAACTAATAGACAATTGTTGTTAAAACCGGATACGGATACTAATGAATTCAGCATATGGTTGACTGTACGCTAATGAACAGTAAAGCACTGACTCTGGCATTGTGGCTCTCTTTCTCTTCGCGATGACAAAAAAATCAAACCGAAATGCATACATTCGACAAAAAAGAAAAAAAAAAAAAAAAACAAGAAAACAACAACAACAACAACAACGACAACAAAAATAAAAAAAAATAGAACTTTTACGGTTTTTCAACGATTTTCACTTGGCTAAACTCTTGTCCGCCATCTCTTTCGCTCTTTGTCTTTCCCCAGTTAATTTTCATAGCAAGCATACATAAGCATGCATAAACAACTTAAATGCATGCATATATGCATGCTTTGTTGGCAATCACGTATTAAACAATGCAATTGCATCGTTTGCATACAATTATTTCATAGCATTACGGGGTGGGGATGAAAAGGAATATACGTGCGTAGCATTGCGTAAGTTAAGCAAAATATTTGAATAGAAAAAACCCGATAACGTAATACATTTTCCGAATATAGAGACACGCTAATACTCAGAAGTTTCATTTGAAAGAGCTGCCTGCCCCAACCCTCCAGCGATAACTAGCTACAGCTTTATCACATCAATTTGTGAATCACAGTTTAAGTTAAGCTAAGTAAAAATTATTAAGCTCATCTCTTGATAGTTATGTGTTGTCTTCTAGCCTACATATATATATATAAAGATATATCTATCTTTTCGCTTATGTATATATGCATAAATGTATATAAATTTATATATATATATATATATATATTTTCTTTGCATTTGTGTTTGCATTTAAAAAAGTTTATTTTTTATTGTTTTTGTTGTTGAAAAACCAAAAATCACTGTTAACTAAAATGAACATATTTTGTCCATTTGTGGTTTTAATTTGCGGTAAAAATACGTTAAAATCGGTAGTTAGAGTATAAAGTAGCGGCGACAGCGGCGACAGATAACAGTCACAATAATAAAAACAACAACAGCAACAACAACAACAGCAACAACAATAAGGACAGCTAAAAGCGACGTAACTATGCACCCACAAAGTAATGGTAACACAAAAAATACCCGCATACATATGTATATATGTTAGCATGACTGTGTGTATTAAAGGAAAAACTACATTATACAGTGGGCTTCAATTTATTCAAATGACAGAAAAATCGCTTTTGAGACATTTTCTCTTCACACATTAATGTGACGTGGAATTCGGCAAAAGAAATTTTTCATATAATTTTGAATTGTCTTGGAAAGCTGCAAACAATCGTATACATTTTTTTTAAAGTAAACTTTTAAAAATCTTAATATTCTAATAAAATATTTAATAGAAAACTGATTAAAAATTTAAGTAAGACGGCGGAAAGGGTGCCTCTAAATGCACTAAAATACCGCCAAAGATATTAAGTTCAAGGTCAAAATTATCGTCATCATCACCATCATCGCCATCATCATCATCATCATCATATTTTCAATTTATACCTTAAATGATAGGATTAGTGATACCTAACGATTTATATATAAAATTCTTCAGCTTTAATAAAATATTTAAATTTCTATTAGAAATTTCTTAACAGGATTTTATTTTCATAGATGAAAAGCAACCAACATTCCTTACCGTCGCCATGTTTAAATATATTTTTACAAAATTTGTGAGTTTAGTTTTATAAACCCATCGCGAGTCTGTTCATTTTGATCAAGCTTCAAGTTAGGGTACCAAATCATCATCATCATCATCATATTTTCAATTTATACCTTAAATGATAGGATTAGTGATACCTAACGATTTATATATATTATTCTTCAGCTTTAATAAAATATTTAAAGTTCTATTAGAAATTTCTTAACAGGATTTTATTTTCATAGATGGAAAGCAACCAACATTCCTTACCATCGCCATGTTTAAATATATTTTTACAAAATTTGTGAGTTTAGTTTTATAAACACATCGCGAGTCTGTTCATTTTGATCAAGCTTCAAGTTAGGGTACCAAAAATTAAGCTATGGAAGTATACGCGCTTCTCGTATTAGTGAAGAACTTTTTTCTCAATTTCATAAACTAAGATTTATTAGAAATTTCAAGCTATTTAGGCTTGTTAGTTAACAAACTAAGCTTTCTTGTGCAATTGTTGAAAATTTGAACTTTTAAAAATTGTAAATTTGTTAAGGAAACAATTCAATCCAAATTCACGTTTAAACAACTAAAAACATCATAGAGGGCCACGACCTATCATAAAATGCTCTAAAACGTTTCGCTTAATACAGTTGGTCGTAACACGACTTTTCATAAGAAGGCCTTTATAAGAAGTGGACGTAAAATTGAACCGTCCGAAATCCCAACCATTTTGAACAGCGTCCGTCCATGGTAAAAATACAGTAAGTGGTTCCGAATCGATATTAAAAAATCGACTCCTGCTGTGTGTTACATACATCCGCAAAGGCTTAATATATTGTTGCACCACAAGCGGTGTGGAGTATACAGAAAAAAAAATGTTTGCCCAAATGCTTTGAAAATAAAGATAGAGTTGTAGTAATGATGTCTAGATACTCTAACGCAGAAGTGCCCTTCCCCACTATCCGTACGTGTAGAAAGAAGGATAATAAAATTGTGTTGTGATTAGAAATTTTATGAACGTGAAAAGGCATGAAAGCTGAAGCATTCCTTGACGTACTTTAAACAATTTTTTTTGTTCGCTAGATATTTCGGATATCATTGTGGCTTGAAAGTAACACGCCTTTGTAAAATGATTGCTAAAAATACACAGATCCACACTAAGCTACGGCAATATTACGAAAACCAGTTACCTCATGAAAGTCTTATTGCGTTAGTCTTCGCAGACTCTCAGCAGACTTCAGCTATTGCCTTAAATTCCATAGGCTGCTTCTGGATCTTATGCCAGTCCATTCTTCTTGCCTTTTGCGGTGTTCTCTTTCCGGAGTCTACTTTGCGTATCCATTAGATAGATCGAATCACGCTCGTTATTTAAAAATAGCGAATTTTCGTCACTCATCGACGCATTTGCCACAAACAGATGACACGCACGAATTTTGAGCGATACCTTGATAGACTTGGCTCTGTTCTAACAAACGTTTATTAGTTTGCTACACGGTAAACTCACTATCGTAAAAATAGCCGATCGATAGCATATTCACATATAAAACATGGCAATAATGTAATGGAACTATCATTACCTAGCTGTAATTGCGATGTAGATTTTTGAGGACGACTTAAATCATTTCTGGGCTTGTCATAAAAGATGTTTAAAATTTTTCTTTTCTCTTCTTCTTTCATTAGCTTTCTAATAGTAATTTCAAAAGGTTATGGCTCAAAATTTGGGTTTACTCTTGTCAAGAATACCGAACATTGCAAGCCTTAAAATACATAAAAAAAACAAGTAAAAACACTATAGTGACCCATTACACATCATCAATATAACGACTTTTCAAAATAATGAGTTATCCCTGAAGATTTCGAAAAACTGGTCCGATTCCAACTATTTTGTATTTGCCTTCATCGTTGGGCCAAAATAGCTCAGTGTACCAAATATTGTGGACCGTAGATTAAATACAAGAGAACGGACAGACAGACAAGCTTAGCAGGATTCGAAAAGTGATTCTGTCTCGGTCGGTATAATAAAAGATGTGTCGTGCAACCTATAAATATTGAACAAGAATATTCTCGGTCTCGAAAAGTTTTATATCTTTTTTGCTTGACAACCTTGCCGTACCGGAACGGATCACAATTGTTCACATTGAGCAACAAACCAAAAATGTTTAAAAATCGTAGGGGTTTTTGGCAGTTATAAAGAACATATGGCATCGGTTTGATTACAAGGCAATTGGGTGAAAATTGCAAAAAAAGGCAACGGCACGGGAAGGTCGGGAAGTGTGGTAACGAAAAAATACAGTTTGAAATTTCATATTTCAGAAAATTTGTTTTGTAATTTTCATAAGCGATGACTGCGCAATCGAAATGATTTAATGGACCTCTTTAAAGACCTCTATAGGCCAGGCAAGCGTATGTGGTTTAATTTTTTAAATCGCCAATGATTTTTCATACTTTTTGAAGGTATGAAATGCACATAGAATACCTGTAGTAATAAGAGTCTTCGATTATATTCGGGAAAACTCAAACCTGAATCGGATGTTTTATCGTCGTCTTTATAGTTAACCACGCGTTGAGCGCTAGGCGGGGTATGTGTACTTTACGAAGCATGCCTTTTAGGCATGCCCTGCAAATCAAGACAACGTGAATGCCTATAGTGTTATGCCCAATTAAAGGGAAAATATGCTCAGTAATTAAGCGAACGAATAAAACAATTTGCAAATTTTTAAGCCATTTTTGTTACTTCATGATGCACTGTATTAACGATGCACGCAGGCACGTAGACACGTTTTCAATGAACCCTTAAAAAATAAAACTCATTGAGCAAATGTTGAATTGTGCAAAATAAGCCGATTTGCACAATGAATTGAATGTGTAACGCACATATACAAAACTGATAATATAACAATAAAAAAAAAAAACACATCCAACAATAACAACAACAAAATCGTTTATTTCGAAATAATTAAATTCCAGAAATTTAAATTTGAATTGAACACATGTTGATGTCAATGTAATAGTTACACGGATGCTACGAAAACGGATTTTCTAATTATCACACTCACCTTTCAACTAATGATAATATTTTACGGTTATAATTACGGCAGTAAAGTCTACAAATGCCATAAAATAAATGCAAAATATTTCAAAATTGTACAAAATTTTCAATAACTAAAGCAGCAGTGTTCGCCCGCCAGCCATTAGTGCTCTGAAGTATTTATGTATGTAAGATTCACAAACTCTGTGTGTGACCTAATCTCAGGCACTACCCGAAAAATCTTGTTATCTCCGTTACCGATTCATGCAAATTCTGCCAAGGGACGAATTTCTATGTGAATGTGAGGCCATCTACAAACTCAGACATCAAGTGCTTCGCGAGCACTTTATAACGCCGTACACGGCATAGTGATCCGAAACAAAGAAGATGATGAAGTTCATAAGAATAAAATAAAGCTAAACGATTAAGGGCGCGGGCGAGTACTATAGATCTTTTAGGTCACGGTGCGGCTTGCCCACCCAATTAATGATAATATCCCTGCAATTGCATTAATTTGACAACAAAATCAAATGTAAAACCATTTCATGACCACTTGCCCGGATTAGCAAAGAACTACTTTGCTATTTTCCAATTTCGATGTTTTTTGTTTAGATTTTCAGTTAAGTCTATCAGCAAAGACCCCATATAATCTGTTTGTTTCCTTGAAAGCATTTCTCCTTATTTCGAAACATCCATCAATCAGAAAGTTTAAGAAAAGAGAAAACACATTATGGTCTTACGAGGTCAGCAATTAAATACGCTATGGTGCAGTTAATCTTTGTGTCAATTTTCTTGGATATTTATCTAACCTGATATTAGAGTAACTTTTTCGTTTGGCGCCCTTTCCATTGTTAGCTATGTTTGACTTAATGAACCGACATATGCATTTGACACTTCAAGCGCATTGAAGCCTTTCGTTTTCTTGACATAAAACAGCAATGGTAACGAAAAACATTCGGAATGCATTCTGGTATGACGGGGAAACAGTCGAACAATCGAATGCTGAATAGAATCAAAATAAAGCAGAAGTCAACGATAATTTGCTTGAATTATAGCATTCGTTGGACGTATGGTATGATATTCCGACTAACCTTACAAAATGTGCTCAGCCATATATGATGAATAACTTTGAGAAAAATTGTCCGTCCAATTTTACAACTCCCTGCAATTTTTAAGGGAAAATTTATTTGTTTAATCGCAGATAACATGTTTGCACCCTACATTATTAGTGGTATATTAAGTATTTGCGTATGTACGTAACACACAGAAGAAGTTTAAGTGGACACACATATTATTATACCGATAAGAATCATTTTCTGATTCATTATGAACTTGCGAATCTATTTATCTGCTTGATGTCTGCGCATGTTTTTTTTTTGTTGTTCAACCCAAAGGTCGAAAATTATTGAGTTATTAAGGCGAAATCATCAAGGGCTTGGAACCACTTGCCATATTTTGCGTTATTTTGAAAATAGCTGAGCAATTTAGTAGTTATTCGATTAATGTGAGAAATCTTGATGGGATGACATAATTTTTGGTTGTCGTCAAGTCAACCCCACATGCACAATCCCCCTTTTCGATTTTGCTAACAGGTGAAGTGTCTTCGCACTTGTTTCACGTCTATGTTGTCGTTGTTATTGCAAGTTATAATTGGATGACGTCAAAAATGAACAAAGTGATCGTACAAAAGGAGAAGAAAAATAGAAAATGCAAAGATAAATAATTAGAAAAAGCGCGCATGTATTGTTTACCACGAAGTGTGTATAAAATTCATGAAAACTTATTCTCTGCAAAAAACATTTATGGAAGGCATTTATGACGTTTCGAAAAAAACCCATTCTCTATTGACAAGACCGAAAGAAGTGGAGATTTGAGACCATAGCCAACGTACACGTTCTCAGCCTACTAACCCTCAGATAACTTTTGAGCTATCTGCGATAAGACAGTGAGAGCTGGAATGGAATACAAGAAAATTTTCCGAGCGAGATTAGGGATGTGTGGCATTATCTAGCCCCTTTGGGGTTTGTTGAGATTACCCTCTGTCTCAATCAGTCCGCGATCATTGGTACCTCTTATGCACTTATTAGCTGAAATTTGAGCCAAAGTTTTTATTATGCCCATCTATTTGAAGTTATTATTATGTTTATGTTCGCTTGCTCGCTTGATTATCTGTGTATCTAAATTTTTCTCTGCAAAGATGTTGGACATTTTACAATTTGTTTGTTTTTTAGGCCAAATTATAACTTAATATATGACTGCTTCTAGATTGTGGCTAAAATGCTTTAGGCCCAACATATACAATACAACATATAATGTTTTGTGTGTTCACTCATGAATCGCACAAATGTTCTTCTGGGCAACGCTTATGAATTTGGACCTTAACTTCAGAGCTTGCGTTTACTTTTGCCATAATAATTCTCTCTACTGAAATTTCTTTATTGAAATGAATGAAACCATTTGTATATTTTATTGGATTCTAGCAAAGAGCTTGATGCAATTGTTGATTGTGCTATTGACTTTTCTGCTTTCTATTTGTAATTGCTTTATTACCATGGAGTGATTTGTAGAGTATGCCTGCTTTAATTATGCAAACGGAAGGATTGCATTTATTGTGTTTGCAAAGCAATGAGTTTGTTACGTCCTCAATATTAAGACTCCTTACCAATGATATTGTGTAAAACTCGTATGACATGGAACAATCTTCTAGAAACCACTTCTCCGATTTCCCTTTCTCCCATTCCCTACTTCCTTTGCTCTTCTTCTTCCGCTTCATCCCATCCAATTTGTGTGGCAATAAAGTCTAATTGTCAGTATTTTTCATTATCATTGCTTTGGCAAAAAATTAACTGAAACTTAGAAAGAATGAATTAATTTCGGACCAGGCAGGCGTAGCTTACTTCGTAATTTTTTCTTTTTTATAAAAGTTCCTCACATTTCTCAATTTCTGAACTTCAAACAATACTAGGTTACGTAGTCGAGGTTCCTGGCCGAATGTCACACTTGAGTATGTTTCTCTTAATAAGTACGTTGTTCGTTTTCCTCAATTGAGGCCGCATTCAGTTGCTATATTGCAGTTTGGACACATGTACAACGTCTTTCTTCAGCTATGGGCTTGATGTAGTTATCAACTTATTCATTTGTCCTAGCAAGGGAAACATAATGAGTATCGCTTTCTAAAATCCACGGCATCAAAATTGTAAATTGTTCCGCGCATGTTCGCTTTTAAACTTTAATGGTCTTTTATTGTTGTTATTATTATTTTTATTACAATAGGTTGGTGCATAATTATCAAGCGTTTCTTTAAAATAAAAATTTACAATATATGTATATATATATATAGATGAAATGAAATGAAAATATTCTTCTACTTTTAGGTCATAAAAAGGCGTGTCGATAATCATGCTAATATTCGCCATATTATCCTGTACCACTTTGAGAACGTATGGAAAGCAGCGCAGTTATTTCGCGATCTCAATGAACTTTTTGGTGAGGGCGGACCAGCGGAAGTCTATGCAGGGAATGGTTTGCCCTTTTCAAATCTGGCGACACTAGCTTGGAAGCCACGAAGAGGTGGACCATCGGATTTCGACGACCAGGCACTTTTGGCGGCCGTGGAAGGGCGCGAAAGCTTATCAGACAACTTCAATGGGGACCATTTAACCATCGTTCATTGTCTCAAAAAGCTTGGAAAGTTATTGAAGTAGATGGTGACTATGCTCCGGATTAATCAAATAAAAATGTTGCGTTTGAATTTTTATGCTTCCTTTTTGATAATAAATAGTGTGCAAGAACACCTGATAACATCGTTGAAAAACCCTATATAGTTATGCACCAACCTCTTAATTTATTCCAAAAAAAACAAATTCTTGGATTAACGTAAGATGAGCAGTAGTATCTAAGACTTTGGTCTCCATATGATCTTGAGCCCCCTAGCTCAAATAAAGCCAATAAAAACATAATTGTCTGGCAAAGTCGAGCATTAAATACCACATAGTTCTTCGAATATTTCTTCTTTTATTTTCGTGATAAAATGGAGTAATAAAATACCGAATATTGCACTTCGTTGTAGACTATGAGGTTCGGTTATGTGCATGTCCATTCACTCCTTTGGAACAATTTTCATTATAAAATATTAAATTTTAGACCCTTTTGCCTTGCATAGGCTTACTCTTCGTAGGAGAAGATTCAAAACACTGACCTACTGTCGACAAATTTGTATTTTTTTCACATAACGACTTTTACCAAAATAAGGCATTATATGGAGAGCGATCTTAAAACTAATCCAACCCAATCCATTTTCACCGGCGTTCGCCCTTAAAACAAAACTTGTCAGCGTACTTCTCCGTCAAAATATCTTAAAAGCGTGCGATCTCTATGTTAAATGCAAAACTACGTGGACAGACATTTAGAAATCAATTCTCACTTTATCATTAGCCCCTCTCTGGGTATTGTATGCATAGGCACAAATCTAGTATACTGTTTAGATGATGTGATGTGGGGCCCAACTTATTCGCAATGTAACCTAAATGCGACTAAAGCAAATCCAAGTGTCGACAGGACGATATCAAAGCGCTGATAGAATTCTTTCAACACGTAAAAGTAATGAGTATGCTTTTGCTCCAACCTGATATTTATTAAAGAGATTTAAGGAGTGTGTGTGAAAACAATCTCAATGAAAGTGCTGACAAATTAGAAAATTGAAGAAGAAAAAAAAAAAAAAAACATAATTTAGTTATTCAGAAATCACTCCAAGCGCAGTATGGTTTTCTTATTCATTTGATTATTAGAGCAACAATAAATTGTTAATAATGATTCCATTTACCGAGAATCATAAATAATCGTTTAAATATAAACAAATCTCGAGAAACGTATCACCAAAAAATAAACAAAAATTGTTTGTAGAAATTAAAACCAATGAAAACGAAAAGAAAAAAAATTTATAGATAAAGAAATTAACACCAAATGTTGTTGATGTACGTTATGATATACAAGTGATCGCCTGGTACGTTATATGTAATAGCGTATAACGTATATGCGCCTTTAGGGAACCAATACTTGAATGTATGTATGTATGTATGTATGTATGTATGTATCTTTTCATTTTTAAACAAAAAATATTCGAACTTGAATTTGTGCGACACATTATCTCTTTTGTCAACAAATCATCACACGCACTCAATGTCGCCAAGTCAGACTAGGTTTAGTTGTGAGCAAACTCAAGCAGCAGCATGCAACGAAAGGTAATGCAATAATAATTTAAAAAAAGAAAGAAAAGACCCTTTCATGCCTAAATAAACTCTGAGCAAATCGATGGTTGTCAATATATGATAAGAATGCTGGTTGTTTCGGTTTTGTTGACATTCCTTTAAATGTTTCGTCTTTCTTTTCGTCTTATCCGACAGCAACATTATCACTTTGGTCTCAGTTTATGTTGCTTGTACATGTTAATTGTTTGTTATGATAAGAGAACAGAAACCAAAAACAAGAATTTATCATTAAATGAATACAACATGAATGAGTTCCAAGAGAAGATAACACAACCTGTGACACATATAAGCCGAGCACATTCGTAACATTTAGGCAAATGTATACATTTGTCATTCAAGTATCGTTTACAGATTGCGCTAAAACTGACTGACTGTGGCTGCCTTTCGCGAGTTACGTTATATTAAATACTTTTTTCAATTTTCTGTAAACAAACGAATATTTTCGTATCAAAATGCGAAATGAATTTTATAATGAAATTTTTATTATTCCATTCTTGATAATTGCAAATGAATTCTTTTCTTTACCTTAAGTAAAAATATTTACCATTAAATAAATCAGATTTTGTATGCGAGAATTGCATTAAAAAAATGAAAAGTTTTTATAGTTTATGTGCAACATTCCACTCGGTAGCCCCTCTACTAACTATTTCCCTAACTAACTACCAACTACTGCTAAGCACTACTACTACTACACTATGACTACAACTACCTGTCGTAGGTATTCACAAAAACCCATATAAAAATGCATATCATCGTGATATGAAATGCCAGCAGACAAACAAAAAGAACATGTGGTGTACATACCTATGTGTTATGACAAGTGATTCTTACGAAATGAAAAGAACTCTAAACGAGAAGACAAGCGACAGAACACTTTTAAATAATTTGCATACAAAGCTTCTTTAAACATAATTTACTTCAAAAAAAAAAAAAGAACGATGATTATGTGCTTATATTTTGTATAGGTGAACCCGGCTTACAGTCAGTCTCTTTCTCTCACCGACTTATGAAGTCTTCACCTTGTATCGACATGTACAAATCTTATCATTTTAATATGTCTATAATCTCTTTAGAAGTAGTTAACGAAATAAACAGTGAACCAAAAACGAAAGGAAGCAACAAATGGAAATAAATAAAAAAAAAAAATTCTTTTTTTTCTTTTGCTTTTGCTTTTCGATCTTTGAATGATTTAAACAGTTGCACAACGCCAACAAGACCAAGACCAAGACCAAGATGTTTTTATTCATAAACGTTTTTGTATGGTTAAGGGCACCGAAAGAGAGCGAAATCTAAGATTGAATATGAATAAATATCTATGAAAAAGATGAGAGCTTATAACAAAACAATTGATGGGTGCGTACGTGTAATGAATAACAAAAACCAGAGCCAAACTGTTGCCGCCACTTTGCCACACGTCCGCATAATAAGCAAAAAAAATAAAAAAAAATAATAATAAAAAAAGTAAATAAAATGATGAACTCCCGATGTGTGAGAAATTCTTGCAAAATCAGCCTGCCGGTGAAGCGTACAAACCAGTCTAAGTATTTCGTGAAGAGATTTATATCGTGTTAAAAGAACACATAAACAAAAGATTAGGTTTAAAGCGAATCTTTTGGTTATTTTCAATTTCTTTGTAAAAACATTTCGGGAAGTGTAGTTCTGTTCACTTTGCCAGCAGTAAAGTTTACATTTTTTTTTTTTTTTGTTTATTGGATTATTACGTCTTTCATTAAAAGCCAAAGCGAACATTGTTATAATCAAACAAATGAGATGATCGCATCGGAAGTAGCGAAAGATACCCATAAATTTGTATGGACGTATGGATGTTTATATTGGAGGCGTCCTAGTTAACAGATAGGGCATTCCTTTCATTAAATCGATATTTCATATATTGACTGAAAATTCCAACACAAGAAAGCTGTATGCAAGATGCAAGGGTGCTTCCCAACACTCAAGAACACACTTTCGTTATCACGATGGTCAAAGTTAAAGAACCAAAGTTCAAATTGCTCCAGTACGTCTTTCAATTGTCAAAGAGGTAATGTTCAAATTGCTTTACTACACCCATCAATTCTGAAACGCCTAAAGTTAAATTGCTTTATTATGTTTCTCTTTCGACGGCCCCTACGTTTCTCACCATAACCAGGGTATCGAAGCTACTGCTCAAGGCTATGGAATCCTGCTGAAAGAGGATTATGTTGGAAAATAAAGATTTTTTTTGAATTTTTTTTTCTTTTACTCTAGGATATGTCGAATTTCCGGGAATTTTGTTGTATACATCGATTTAACTGAAAGTCGAATTCACCTCAGTTGAGGATATTTAAGCTGTAGTCTGAAGAACGTAAAAATGTAAAATGATCTCGCTAGTCCCAAAAATATACTTGATTCTATGAGTTTTGAAAACTTTGAATATCCATTGAAAGAGCTATTGACTGCGTAATATCTGTTAAGTGTTTGACAATGACACGATCATTAACAAATTTGATCTAAAGGAGCCAATCAAGTCGCGCGTTCAGTTTCTTAAGTTGTTTTAAAATATTAAAAAATAAACGCATTATAATGGACAACAGTCCACCACCACTTCCCTTAACACAATCACCCATATACCTACTTTTTAAAGTAAGACGTTATATGGGGAGTGGTCAAAAAAGTGGTCCAATCTGAACCATTTTCAATAGCTTTTGTGCTTGGGCCAAAATATGTCAAAGTACCAAATTTCATCAGAATATGTTAAGAATTGTAACCTGTAGGTTGAACACGAGAGCACAAGACAGACGGACAAACAGAAAGACAGATCAAGTTCAATCAATTCAGAAAGTAACCTTGTATCACAAGTGTGTGATGTAGGGTATAAGAATTAGTCTACATTTATTTACACTCTACAGATGTATGCCTACTACTACGAAGTCTCTAAAGCGCTTTACTAAAGGTTTCAAATCTGAAACAGGATATAAAGACATAAAAACTATCTTGAATAAGTTTCGGAAAAACGTGATAACTAAAAATATAAAGAAAGCTATGTGACTGGTATTCTTGAAAAATTCAAAACAAGGGAAAGGTAAGGCAAACTGTTCTAAATCGCTTCTGTTATATATATATAAATATATCGATATGTTTATATAGCAATACAAGCTTTTGGTCTTTAAATAATAAATGAATGGATATAAGAAAATTAAGTCTCTAGAGTCGATGTAAAAAATAATCGAGGAACGTTTCTGTTTCAACGACAGCATTTGCAATATTTTATTGATAAATATCCTAAAAATAAAACAGACAAATAACATAAAAAGTACTTTTTTTTTAAAATTTATTTTCAACATATCCTACATCTCTTGTAGTGGGAGTATATTAAGTTTATCTAGATCTTTGCAACACTTGAAATCTGTCTTCGTGGTACACATTACATAATACGACCCAGAACCATTTTCGAAATCGAGATAAGCACGTCTGTCCGTCTATGAATTTGATGTCGGTTCATTTGTTAAGCTTACAAACGGCAGTTTCCAAGATATTTTAATGAAATCCCGTTTCGACGCAAGGGTAAATTGTTTTGAAAATCGATCGGATCGGTGCACTTCGTTTATAAGGACTTACATTCCGAAAATCGTTATATCATATATATTGGCGACGTTAATCATTTTTCGATAAAAGTAAGTTGAAATTAACGAATGCGGAAAATGTAGTTACGATGGGACTATACGTTAAAGCCATTCTCCTGTATACGAGCCCCCAAAAAATAAGGTAATAAGATGTAATTTGCTACACCTTGAGAAAAAAAATTGGTTTAGAGTGGCGATTTCGTATGTAAATTTGTACTTGGATCATAAGGGCTCATTTGTCGAACACCGTGCCTCACAAGGACGCCTATGGAAAGTAGGACTTCTTTGAGGCCTAAATTGGGGCGGAGTTGTAATGAAAGCAAGACAAGAATAATAAGTTCTTTACCAGAAAAAAAGTTCACTCTACTATATATGGGCCACCATCCACCTATGTTCTGGACTTGATCTCATGCAAGGATTTTCATAAAAAATACATCTTCCATACCAAAAAAAATATTGTAGACGAATAAAGTACAGGATATAGGTATTGTAGGTGTAGGATATAGGTATTTAATCGTTGACCTTGATGGATTACAACGTCTTAATGTGTTTTTTCTTTTAATATTGTTCTCTAAAGCATTTAAAGCATTTAGTAAATTGCATTAAGCTTGGTATTAAATAATCTACCTGCCCTAGTTAATAGAGTATAAAAATGCAATAGCACCTAAGACTATAACAAAACAAAGTTTTAAGCTTTTCCCACCATATCTATTCATTCATATATGCGGGCCAGCAACATGCATGTATGCCTGCGCGTAGCTTTCAAGAGTAAAGCAGAAATACCGCGTGTGTGTACGCTTGAATTGCTTTCAAAATCTTGATTAATGTTTCTCGCGTTCTCAACGAAAATTTAATTCGCTTTGTTATTGTGTTGGTTGTGTGTCGTGGCATAAGCTGCTGTCTGCCTATTAACTGCTTGGCACTATAATTTCAAATATTTGGAAAATGGTCCAACATTTAACACATTTCAGTGATATGAACGCAAAAACAATAACAACAATGACAACAACTATACAGATTACGATAACAACAAACATAACGAGATTGTGCTTTTCGGTTAGATACATTGACAGCAATAACGCAGAGATCAACTGAACGTGTATGTGTCTGCATGTGTGTGTGTGTGTGTGTGTGTGTGTGTACCAGGCACACACCACCCTGTTGTGAATCAATTAAAAGATATTTGACACAAATAGATCACAAGCTGTTGATAAAACTTTGATTTGAAACCATGAAATGCATAAACATACGCATGCATACATCTGTGCAGAGGCAATTATTGGGTGTATTAACACAATAAAAGCAAATTGTTGTTAATTAATAAAATTTAAATGTTTACGTTTCTATTCACCTATGCTTCTGTAACAAATTTAAATGAAAAGAACAATTTTTTTGCGTTGAAAGCTTTCAAAAATATACGACATGCGTGAAAAACGTGAAAAGCGAAAGGAACACACAGATCGATTATCTCATATTCCACAGTCGGCTTATAATGACGATGATTTTTGTGATTTTCGTTAAATAGCGTGATTTCGGCTGGAAATACGCAAAACATAGCGTTTTCATTGAGCAAAATATTACTTACGGGAAAAACGTAATTTCAAGGAAATCCATAAGTTTTTGTGTTATACCAGTGCTCGATATTCCATCGTGGCATTGGAGATTGCTATGCTACTGAATCGATGTATATATATAAATTATTATATGCTTTATTATATGCTTTTTTTTAATTTCCTTAAAGATTCTCGTCTCTTGCAAGCGATTAGAATTGTTCTCATAAATAGCATACGGGCTTATAGCCTTTTTTTCTCCTATCAATTTCACACTTTGTGTACATATATATATATACGAAAACAGAGCACTGTCCAAACTAATCGCTTAATGCTTGTGAATGCAATGTAAACACCTGCGTTTCTAAGGAAAATCATTTACTGCTCTCATCCTCTCTGTAAGAGTTACACAAGTTTAATTAAAGAGGTTGCTTGGGTAGAACTTTAGGAGATTCGTTCACATTAAACATTATAATCCCTTACAGACACTGCCTCTAAGATACTTAGGAGAAAACTACAAATTTTCATTTTTATAAAAATGATGAGCAAACCATACACTACTGTTTTAAGTAAGGTAGTGCATGAATTTCTGTGAACCGAATTAATTGCGTGCATAAAAATTCTTAACAGCAAGGCTTGTTTTATTTGTAACAGAACATGGGCCAATTCTTTAAAGAGGATACTATCTGTTCCTGATTTATCAGATAATCAATTACAATCTACATCGCTTGTGGTATAAGAGTATATTAAGTTTGTGCGGATGTATGCGACAGTTAGGAAGACTTGGAATAGATCAATCTCTTAATATGCCGATCGATTCAGAATCACATTCTAAATTTTGCTTGTTTGTCTGGCCGTCTGTGTGTTTGTCTGTCCATCTGTCCTGTCATGTGTTTAATCAACGGTTGGCCAGTTTTGGGATATGTTTGTGTAATTAAGCACACCGGCGAACGAATGGTGTTGAACTTGGCTCGTATTGGACGCTTTTCTAAACACTCGCCATATAATGTCTTGTTTTAAAAGCCCTTATATCAGTAACTATGTTAAGCAACGTGCTGGAGGGTATTTAATGGTCTGTCGTGGAACACTATAGTGTCCTATTGACTTTCATTACATCTACGCTTTTGCGACAAAGTTAGGATACTGGGATATATACTAATGAATGAATATTGCTCTATGTAGAAGTTTCCCGTCCTTTATTTAAGGATGCCTCACATATGGAGTAACATCGCAAATATGGAAAGGCTGCTCGCACAGACAAAAAATCATCAATTACAACTAGTGCTAATTAGAAGGTGTAAAATCAATTGAACACAGCGGGAAGCGCATTATGTTCCAGTTCAAAGCATTAGCAGAGTTTTCTAGGCGAGTTTTACCCCGCCTGATCATGTGCCATCGTGCGTATTGCACCACTTCTCCGACCCAGTTGCATAGATCGATGATGGTAGTTTTCTCTTATCATGTTTCAGTTTGGTTCAAGGAACCTACAATGCGTATAATGAAATTACTTATAACCGCTTTGAACCTTTGGCTTTGTCTTTAGCACTTGATCTCATGACCTATTCGTTTTAGTTATGCTAACATCAACGGTTGGCCGAACAGGTGCATTGGTTCGTAGTTAAAAAAATATTATAATTATAATATCCCTCTGTGTCGCTCTCTCTCTTCCTCTGTCTCTCCCTCTCTCTCTCTTTTTTTCTTTCTTTTTCTATCTTTTTTCTTCCACGTTCTCTCCTAGAACTTTTAGATTCGAGCACTAAGTGTGATCTGAAAAACTTCTTTACTTAAATCTCCGTATGATATCTAAAGCTCGTAGTGGATTAGCAAGATACACCCATAAAAAAGTCGCATAATATGCAAACACAGTTCTTAAATTCTAAAATTATATGAGAAATGCTACCAATTATTATGATCTCTTGGGCAAATGTGAAATATATACGATTTCACACATACTCTATGACATACGAAGTGTGTCGGACAAATGGATTTGACGTTTATCTTATAAACAAGTAATAAACACAAGCTAATGGTGGTAAGTATAGAGTATTATGCTTAGATTTACGGTAGATAAGGCTTGTGACTGTAATCGACTCTTCTCCGATATAAATCTGTAGTCTAAAAATAGGACTTGCTTTCTAATTTGTGCAACACGCTCCATTCTGAAAGCTGGTTGACTTAGCCGATCGTGCCTATAGTTCGATTTTGGAATTGATTACTTGTTCTTGAATCAATCTGCTTGGATGTTTGCTATAATGAATATTTATGTTCTCTCTTTAATTTCTACTTAAAATGCGTGTCTGCGGAACACAATTCGTTCCGACCAGTCCTTTCGTGTTCAATTTTGATCCTAGCAATGTTTTCTTGTGCAAACGTATTATTTTTATAAATTCGAAGAATATTTGTTTGATTCGCATCATAATTCCATCCAAGTAGAAATGTTCAGCTGACATTTTATAAATTATATTTTCCTTCTAATTCTATTTTCCTTCGACGCGAATCTCACCATTATTGCGGCTCTTAAATAAATGAATTTAATATACTGCCATAATAGCACCTTGTCATCCGTCTCCAAAATGGTGCAAAGGGGGTAGAAAATGTAAAGAAGAGGAAATATATTCCAGAAATCCATGTGAAACTCTTTTCGAGGCAAACACGCTCGGATATGCATCTTTTTTTATTGACTAGAAAGCCTGAAATGTTTGAAGCCTTCGAACAAACAAAATTCAGATATTGATATATACAAAGTAAAATTATCTACACTTATTACAGTTTTTATCTCTCCAATATTCATTTTTACAAGTGGTAGCATAGTTAATGGCACTATAAAGTAAGCCCTTAAGCAACAGGACTTATTCCACTCAACAAATATTAATGGTCGTTCCATGTAAACAGCACTCGCTCAGAGGAATGCAATGGAAACGAAGACTCTTATACTACATGCAGACTGCAATCGGCAGAGAGCGAAAGATAAAGAAAACAATCGAGAGAATTGTTACTGCAAAGTAACCAAATGTTACTATAATTTAATAAAATGTAAAATTAAATTATGTCTAAACCTAAGGAAGAGTACAGAATAAGGCGAACAGCGTAGTTATTATACATTCTGTTAAGTAAACGAACTTTTTCTTATTTGCTGGAAAATTATTTTTCTTTCGAATATTTTAGTTTTTTTAGGCTTTCTTCAGGTGTATTGATATTTCTTATTTACCTAGAAACATTCTTGTATATAACATACATAATATGTATGTAAGTTTAATTTTTTGGCGGCCTTAACATTCGTTAGGTTTTCCCTTTTCTCTTAATTGCTATACAGAACAGCAGTGAGTGCTGAATAAATTTCAGTAACGTAAACAAGACTTTTCCACAACTAATGTTAAAAAGCATTTTCACTGATAGTCAGAAACTTAGACATGGAGAGAGAAAGGAAAAGGAAGAGAGAGAGAGTTAAAGTAAAGTAAACCACAACGGTGAACCTTGTTAAGCACAATAGTGTTACTCTCCAAATCAATTTTTCACTCTCTCTTTCTGTCTTTCTCTGAAATCTTCGCTCTCCAACATTGTCTCTCTTTCTGGCAATTTGTACAAGTGCACAAAACATTCATTTCAGGGTTGTTTTGCTTTTCCATGTACCGCAAGCAAATGTTATGCCTAAATGTAACTGAATACACTGAGTGTTAGAGAGATGGTGTGTGCAATGGCCCACCACCACTATCATCATCATCATCATCATCGTCAACAACATCATTATCATCGTCATCAACCACATCACACAAACTATTATATATTTTGTGTATGTTTACAATACAACGTTGCGAGTGCTATGTTTTACAAGAACTCTGTATTGACGGTGTAGTTAGTCTTAATGTAACGTTTGCCGCATAAACAACATATAATAATCGATGGCTCTGCGTTAACGGTAGTTTGTTGTCTAATCAAATATTTTGTGATGACAGCGCACGTGTAAAGGCAAAACAAAGTGTTTCAGGAAATTCGTCAAGAAAATAAACAAACACGAATAATAATGAAAATATTAGCGGATATAGCAAGAAAACGGTACGGTTCTCCCGTTTGCGTTTCGCTAATAAAACGCGGCGGATAAACGATATGTTTTTTTAATTGTGAAAAGAATGCGAATCAATCTTACGCTAGAAAAGAAAATGCATTGATAATGTTAATCAAATAAATGATATTGAAATATAACTGAGATATGAAAAAAAATTCGCGTATTAGAAAAAAAAAAATTTTTTTTTTGTAATTAACTAATAAATAATATATACATATATATATATATATATATATATATATAAAAATATATATACACCTACATATATATACAATTAGCATATCAATCTTTAGCATTTGTGTGGATTTAGTATTAATATATAACAAAAAATAGTGATTTAAAAAAAAAAAAGAAAAAAAATGTAATTCAATTCTAATGGCATTTATTTTGACGTCTTGTACATAATACACTTTTGTAAAATATAGTAAATAATTATATTAAAAAATAATATAAAAAAAAAAAAAATAACAAAAAAAAAATATTTATATATATTTAATAATTAAGAAAAAAAAGAAATCATTTAAATATTATTAAACTTATAATATAAACATAATTTCAATTCTATCTGCGTTTCGAGGATTTATTATTAATTGTTCGCCTAAATATTCTGTTCATCCTCACATTTACTACTTAATTGGATTTAATTATTCACTATTATTCTACCTGGATTATATATATATATATATATATATATAGAACGAACGGAAACAAGATAAACACTTCAGTTAATATTTTCACCTAAACAGCTCGTTCCCTTGAATTTCTGTATGCTTTCAACAACGGTAAGTTGCTAAGCGTAGCATGCTTGTGCTTAATTCAAAAGAATTTTTTTTCATCATTAAATCTTGGAGGAAGGTAAAGTGAGAACTTAGCTTAGCATAACTTTTCAAGTTTTTATGAAATCTTAAAATAAAGTGTGAGATCCGTATGTTTTAATTTAATGAGTGCAACTGAATACTTTATTTGTGCTAATGAGGTTGAAACCAATTCGCAAGAATTTCATCAAATTTTTAAATCGAAATTATTGAGATTTCGACGTTCACCTTACCACTGCTTGTTGTTGTTTGTTGATAGGATTTTGAATTTAATTTTTACTC